>JANHZU010000777.1:281763-292171 GCA_032468055.1 Acrochordus granulatus
CTGACAGTTCCCAAAGCTATTGTCATCTATTCCAGAACACACAACTAAATACAAAATCTGCTAATCCAAGAATGGATTTTGCCAGGGTATGTCTGAGTCACACTGCTTAACTGTCATCATCAAGGCAAAAGAAAAAGCATTGTAACTACAGAATACTGATGCTGATAGCTGGAGGTCATCACCAGGCCCAGAGATCTTCAGGAATGCCTTCAAACTCCACCTGCAAAAAAATGTGAAACACTGGACCAAATAAACACTGATCTAAGTTAAAAAAATCTTGCCTTCTGATGTGGATCTGACCATCTTCCTTTTCTCAAATTTATCACTCAGGCATCTTATAACAGCTGCAAAGAAAAATGTGCTGAGGGGACACTCCAGTTCAGGTAAAATATGGGGGAACAAAGTGCTATGAGTTAGTCAGGTTAAGCATATACAGTAGATAGTAATAAAAAGAAGGGGGTAGAGAAATATCATTGCATACTTGTTGTTTAACTATAACAATGATAGGAAGCCCTTTGCTCTCTAGAAGTTGCTGAACCTTTCTAGCATGGCCAGTGGTGAAGCATGCTGGTAGTCTGATAAATTCCAGGAAAGGAGTTAGAGCCCTCACCCCAATATTAGATACTACCACAATACAGGATGAGGAAACATGCAACTGCTCTTTCTGCAGCAGTCATTGTTATTATGACTTCTGGTCTACATTTTCTGGCATTGTTTATGGTAATAATCTCAATGTAGGACACAAATATCTCTTTAATTTCACAATTGAGTTTCTTATGTGTTCTGTATACTCCTTACATGGGGAAATGGTTAAAATATTTGCATACACAATTAAAACATTTGCATATTGCCAGTTTTCAAAGATATTCATGGAAACATGCAGTAAAGCAGACAGTCTGTCAAAACTGCAATGACCAAGGGAAAACTGGAACAGATCAAATGTTCCTCTGGTTAATATGGTTTGTGATGTCATTGGAATTTTTGCAGAGTTGGCTTATAGTGGGACTAGAGTCAATTGATTACATAAAGCAATCGATAAAATGGTCCAATATTTTTTAAAGACAACATTCCCTGAAAATAAGGAACTGAACTAAAAATAAGGAAGTCAAAAATTATCCATTTTGTAAAATACAAAGCAGAAGAAGTTTCAGAAGTGATCAGTTATTACTAATGACAACAATCACAACAACAGAATCAGAAAATTAATTACAGACATTACTTATTGGGAACCTAGATCTTAAGAATAAGTAATTAGCTCGGAGGTTGGGAGAGTGATCTGAGCAATGCAGTGTGGAGCAACCCTATCTGGATCTTGAGCTATGCTCTGGGGTGGAGGAGTTTGTGGGATGTGAAAAAAACAAATTTTGTTGCAATGAAATTGAATTCCCATCTTCGTCTACATGTGTGTGCACCATTAAAAATTTGACTAGGGTAGAACTTCCATTTTTTGATACCCGTCCCAATTGGAGATGCCAGTCTCACTTTCAGTCCAACAAATAGCATAACAATAACACAAAAATCTTTTGATGAATTATTTTTCCATTATGATTTTTCAAGGCAAAAAGTTAGGAAGCAAGGAGACTCTGCTCTTAATCATATCTCTCTGTATGTGGGTAGGTGTGTGGGAGGTGGATGGCTATGTTTGTGTGTGTTGTAAATATAAAAGTGTTTAGTTATAACATGATTTTCCCACTTGATGTTCTTCAGTTGAGCTACTACTGAATGATGGGTACTGGAGTCCAAAATATCTAGAAGGGAATAGTTTGAAGTACTCAGTCATATTCAGTTCATAAATATGCTTGAGTCAGTAGTGTGAAGTGGATGTATAAATAGAAGCAGGGCTATAGCCATAACTTATGTCTATCTAGAATTAGCAATAGGACATTATTAATCAGGGAACTTGTATCCCACCCACATAGCGGGTAGTGTGTATTTAAATAATCTAAGGAATTCCTTCTTAAAGGGGAAGGAAGAAGAAGGCACAACAAATATCTTTACATGACCTGCAAGGGATATTTTTATCTTCCTTTTCATTTAGGCCCTCTACATGCAGAACGGCTGGTACTTTTCTATCCAACTATTCAAATGGCAAGTCTACTTTTGAAATTATGACTAGACTGTGGGTGGGTGGAAAATGATCTGACAAGAGAGTCCGAATTTGAAATTGCTAGATAGCCGCACCCAAATATAGTGGTCTCTAAAGATATCAGAAAAGGAATGCTCAGAATTCCTTTAAATTGAACTTGAATTGAAGAAAGCTTGGTGAGGGATAAAGCAAAAGGGAAGAGGCTGACCAAGGTATTGAGCACATTTTATGTCGGTCTCAATTCAGTGTAAGGGAAAGAAAAGCGACTGGACTGTCTGTTGAATTTTATGTCAGTTCTGGGAATATAAATTGGAAAGAGGCTTGAAAACATCTGATGGAAACAGGCCAAGTTAGAGGGCTTGAGGCAGCATGTGACTGTGACTCTTTCCTCACCATCTAGCAACTGCAGCATATGGAAGCTTTGACTAGGAACACATCTGGCACTGGATCCCTTGATATTTTGCTTTCCTTTCCTCCATATTCCAGATATTACCTAATGTAATGTAATATGCCATGTGACATCTTGGCTATGTTCATATTACACAAATTACTTAGCCATTCCCACACAATTGACTAGGTTCAAATTATCTTACTTCAGACACATTATGCAAAGACTTAGCTCTCTGGAGAAGCTCCAGTGTTGGGAAAGGTGGAAGGAAAGAAGGAAGAGGACCACTGGCAGCAAAGTGGACTCAATTACTCTACAGGGTCAATGAGTATATCATTGATGTGGGGGGGGGGGAGGAATGAGGAAGATCTGGTAAATCAGGTTAGGGACAGATCATCATGGAGAAAATGTATCTATGTTGTTGCTAAAAGTCAACAATGATGTACATAATCACTCTACTAAATAGTGATTTCTCTAATTTCTCTATCTATCAGGCAGTGGCTATTTTTTTTGGTCATCCCATCTGCAAAGGAGACTGAGAAGCATGCATTCACATCCCACTTCTTAATAATTTATTTTCCCTCTGCTAGAGCAACCATACCTGGACTGCAAAGTCTGAACAGCCACTAGATCACTGCAGAGAGACACAGAAACCTCTAACTCTTTGCTGCCATCTGGCTGCCTTGTGGATTTGTGTAGCCCAGGTATGACAATCCTACCTTCTGGAGGAAAAATCAGTTTTAAAAATAAGAAGTGCATTCTCAAAATCGCTACTGTCACAGACAGAACTGAAAGGACTTTATCCATCATCAGAGTTTTCTCTCCTTTTTTTACCACAGCCTCCACACCAGCTGGATGTGGGCATGAAAATGATCAAGGACACAAAATCAGAAATTCCTGGAGAGGTTTCATTTTCACCAAATCTTCCTAGAACATTATCTAAGTCTTAGGAGGAAATTCAACTAACTCCCTGGCAAGAAGTTTACATGACACAAGGAATTATTTTAAACAAACTGAGCCTGCTTAGTGTTAGACTTGATTGAGAACGTTGTTCTTATAGAATGTTGAATGCGGGTTCCAGATTTGTGACATTTCTTCTGAACAGGAAGCATTGGTGTGAGTGAGTCACCCAAAAGAGCAGATGCATTTGCTATTTCAATGACTTTGCAATGTATTACTGGCTCAGAAAGCAGGACTTTATGTATTAAACAAATTTATATAGCCACCCAACTCACACACAGTGACTCTGGGCTACTGTGGTCAGCCATGACTAATCTAAAAAAATGCTAAGCAGGATTAGATCTATTTAATATTTGGGTAGGATACTAGGAATCCCAAGGTACAGAATGGTATAGAAAGTGGAAAAAGAAGGCAGTAGTAAACCGTTTTAGTTCTATTGCCAACTATGTAGACATCTTCATCTAAACATCAGGAGATAGGCTCAGCTCGAGAGTGCAGAAGAACCAGGGGGGGAAAAACACAGAGTGAGAAGTGTGTCAGCTCTTTAAAGTTTCCAGATCAATAAAGAGAAGCGCAAGGATTACAGGAATATTATTTTGTTGCTGTTGTGGGGTATAATAATAGATCATGAAAGGCTAAAAGTATTTATCCTTCCTTCCTTCTTATCCCAAGAAGAGTCAAGGTGGGAAAGTCTTGCATTTTTTTCTCATACTTTATTTTTTCCTGGGCTAAGCTTATGTTTTACTAATGGCTGCTGTGTATTTTCTCCAAGATTATCACTGTGCTCCTCTCAGAAATGGGCCTCAAAATAGCCATTTATGAAGAATGACTAACAGACTTCTTCAGGCGGATGAGCTCTTCTTCACGCAATTCTGGTACTCTGGTGAAAAGTTAGTAGAATACAAAATACGATCAATGTGTGTGGCCATTGCTTATTTGCGGTTCAGTCAGCTTCTGCTCCTCTTTGTTTTGTGACATCTTTGTTCTCTTTTTCCTTTATTTGGAGCTACTTCTGATAGACCCTCTTTAAGATATTGTTCCTTCAGAGAAAGTGAATGTATTGCTCTCCATCTCTCTGCCCAATGTCCTTGGACTGTGTGCGTGTGCTTGTGTGTGAGAGCGTGTCTTCACATTTTTATATGTGTATTGCCAACTGTATGTGTTTCAAAAAAAATCCCCAAAACATTGGGTTGTCATATCTTGGGATCAGTTACTTCTTTCTAAGAACTGATATACAAATACTGAGAAATTTTAAAACCTGCCATAAAACAACTGGACTCCCCCAATTCTCTGAGTGTTCTTAGTTAAATTTAGCAATTAGCCTCCATAATGTACTCTATTTGTTGAAAATTTGCCACTGATCAAGATATGATCTCAGCCTTCCATCTAGAGATGCTTCAAAATTAGCCAGCAGAGCACAGAAGACTCAGGACCAAATTCCTCCTGATCTATGAATCACAATGGACAAAGTTGTGACACCTATTACAAACCTACTGCACAGGAGTGTTGCAAAGTAAGACCACTTTTGGAAGCTCCTTGGAGAAAGAGTGAAATGCAAAGTCCATAAATCCAGGAGCTGGATATTTGCAACCATCGGAAAAAGTGAAATATGTCATAACAGTCACTAAGGAGATAGAAATGACTTTGTTGAATTGAAAATGCAACTCTTTTCATTTCCTGAGGATTCCTCCCATACAGACTCACCTGAAAACAGGACTTCTTTATTGTCCTCTCTTCCCCAACAACTTTCTATAGACTCTGCAAACAGATACTGCATGTTCCAATGGTAGCTGCCAAGACTTTGATCAAGTGATAGTGTTTGTAAGTAATAATTTTATCGTTATGTTCACACAATCACATAAGATATTTAAGTCCATCTCTCAAGTGGGAAAAAGAATGGCAATCAGTAATGCTATTCCATTTTGAAAGGTATCTCCTTGAATTCCAACAAGATGTGGAAGTTTGGAAGGCTTCACTTTTATTATGCATCTTATAAAGCAAACAAAGACATTTAGTGCATACTGCAGAAGAGAAAATGTGCTTGTAATAACTGATTTCAGGACATTTTTTTCCCCTGCCAAAACTGTTTCAGATTGATGCTCTAAAAATTAAGTGGCGTTTACTGTAGAATGCTTGATTCTAGTTTGATTGAGCCTTCTTGCTGAAGTGGTTTTATGAACAGTAAAGCATCACCTGCCATCCTGGACTTTCTGTCTTCCTTTCTCCCTTTTGCTTCACTCTATTTTTGCATCTTTACTCCTCAGCCATGAAGTGGTCTCTCTGTGATAGCTCAGCAGAAAGATAACTCATGTGTCAAAAGTTTTTTGAACTCTACTCAACAGCAGAAAATATAAGCTATTCATCATCTGAAAATGGTTTGGAAGAAAATAAAAACTAAACTAACCTAAAAGTTTTAAAATATGGTTATTTTAAAACTCTGCCTCTGCAAACCTTTAGCCAGGACTAAGATCAAGTAATGGGGCATTTTATCTGAGTAGACATGCACAGGATTGTGCAACTAAGTTATGAGAAACTATATAGTTATATTATTTGTGATGATGTATTTTGAGACATAATTTTAACTAAGATGAAGAGTGTCTTCTTCTTCTTCTTCTTCATCTTTTTCTTCCTCCCTTTTAAAGGCATTCCACAATTTTCCTGATACCCAAGGCCATCTGATATAGGGAGTCAATAAGACAGTCACAACAGTGGGATCAGAGCCCTATGTGCAACTTTTGACTTTTTTGCACACACATCCATACTCTTTTTCTCACTCCAACCACATGAAGTTAAATAATATCAAAAATTGAATAGTGTGGCTATGACTATTGTAGTACTTAATACTACAATATTAAGAGAAAGAGGAAGAAATAATTTTACAGAGCTGTCACGCCACATATCTCAGAGGACACAGCTCCAAACTTAATATGCTCTGTTGAAATATGACTCCCCTACTGTAACCTTCTCCAGGCTATTCAACAAGAAAACAGCAAATAATTGGCTTCTGTCATTTGTTCCCTTTTATTAAAATTAGCACGTGCAGCTATTAACTACCTTTTCATAGAGGTTCTCTTCATAAAATTAGAGTAATAAAAGCTGATTTATACAAACATGCCAAGTGACAGGGAATTGTTCTACTGTAAATCAAATACAATTGACAAAGGGAGTTTAAAGTTACTAAAAATCAAATGCATGTGCAATCACAAATATGTATTTTTATTATATTTGACTCTTCTGATCCTACTGCTGTACTGATACTCAGTTTGGGGCTCAGGTGTTGAAGTATTTGTTCAAATAGTACTTAGCCAAAACGATTAGGAAAGTGTGGGCAAAGACTAAAAGTATAGCCTTGAGAGTTTCTTAGAAAGGTATCAGGAAACTAAGTTTTAATAGGATAGCAAAGGGAAATAATTGAAAGCAGGGAGAATTAATATGTTAACCATATTTAATTAAAAAAATCAATCATTTGGGTTGCACACATTTTTTGTAGTAGCTCTTTGAGCAGGAGGCAGAGTTTGAGGAGACCCCTAAATTGTGCACCAGTTCTAGCTAGCACAGTATAGTCCTATTTAGACTGCCTTTAGCATACAGGTAGTTGGGATAACAGTTCCAAAGAGCAGTCCTCTTCTGCAAGGTCAGACTTCTTTAGGTAACTCAGCATACTGTTCCTCAGTTACCTCAGCAGGACCTGACCAGTCAGTGTCCAACTCCAAGTGGATCTAAAGATCTTTATCCATCAGATGCCTAGAATATTCCTCACAGTAGCCCCTTTACAAGTAGTCCTCACTTAACAATAGTATGGGGGCTGGCAACTCATTTGCGAAGCAACACAGTTGTAAAGCACAATATCATGTGACTGTGCTGACTTATGACAGTAATTCCAGTTGCTATTGTAAGGTGAATCTCAAGCTGTCACATTCCATTTGTGACTCTTCCCATTGACTTCACTTGTTGGAAACCAGCAGTGAAGATTGCAAATGGCAATTCCATGACATAATTGTGAGCTGGTCTCCAAGTGCCTGAATCACAATCACATGATCATGGAGACACTGTGACAGCCACGACTCTGAGAATAGTCATAAGTTCCCTTGTTCAGTGTTGTCATAATTTTGAATGGTCACTGAATGAGTGATTGCTGAACAAAGACAATCTACTCTTGTAACCTGTCCATCCCCAGCAGAGAATGGATCACCTTAAAAAGGGCCATTGATGGGCTATCTGCAGACATGATAAGAGACATGATAAAAGCTGAAAAAATAGTTGTATTTTGCCTCTCTTAATTCACAGTATAATGCCTAATATAATATTCTTGTTTATGTTTGGTTAGATTCAATTTTCATCTTTCCCCAAATATCTTCTAGGCATCTTTTCTGCCATTTTATTTCTTGGAATTCCTTTGAAAACAGAAAGCTTCTCAGAATTCACAGACAGGGAAAAGCCACATAGCAACAAGCTGGTCCAAGACCCCCATAATCATTACAAGTGAAAGCTAGGGCCTAACTGAACTGCCCAGCAGAAAACACTCAAACTCAAGAAACCTTCCAGGTTCCTTCTACAACCTCTCTAGATCCATTAGTTGCCTGGGGCAGTCCAATCTCATAGGTCCAGCTTCTCTGCCAGGGATAGGAACACCAGCAAGCCCAAAAACAATCAGAGTGATCTGATCATGACAAATGTCCTCTGCATTCAAATCACATTGTTACTATCCTGAGATAAAAACCATATCTAGCATTTGATTACCTACATGAATTTGGTTTTGGATTTTGTGGATCAGGTCTATGGTTGCCACAATGGTCATGAACCCACCTCTGACTAAGTGTCTCAGGAGGGCAAATTGAAGCCTCCAAAAATGAACCCTCTATGATAGAATCAAGCAACTGAGGCAAGGATATCACTCTGCAGTAAGTGGTTTGGTGCAGCCACAATAAATCCAGTTACTTCCTCGAGTCCAACTTCAACTACAGGGTCTCACAATCCAGTTTTATGTGGTGCAATGCCACTGAAAGGATTAGGTTTTACTGCATGTCAAATGCCACTTCACCTTATCTATCCGGGATTGTAACTGGTCCCAGATGTGAAACTCAAGTGGGTATATTTTAGAGAAGGACACCTCCACCTTTGGTTGTGCCCAGGTATGGTTATACAAACAAGATCAGCCATCTCATCCACAATCATATTGATAAGGATAGCCTTTTTATGTAACAACTTGGCATACTTACCAGCTGGCATCCAGGGCTAATATGAATCTGGTGACCTAGAGCGAATACTGGGAGCTAAAAGACAGGACTGAGCTCAAACATCAACTCATCTTTCCCTGTGAGTGCTTTGCCTCACAATAACAATACATGTAATTGGTAATTAGAATCTTAGAATAGGGAGCGTAATGTAAGTACACTTTAGCCCCTTTTCAGTATACAGAAATTAAAAGATAAGACAAACTTATTAGCTATTAATCTGCCTTTGCCCAAAATTTATTTGTGAATAAAAGAATACAAGAAGTCAAGCAAAGTAATTTCCATAATTCCCAGGCAAAAACTTGAATTACATTTTGATTAGCCAAGATCTATAGCTGTGATGCACAGAGCATCTATGTTTTACCTATCCTTTTGAGTATTCTGCTTATGTCAGTAGGGTAACAGAAGACTTTTTCCCCTCTCCTCCACTAGAAACACAGCTGTCAAATAGTCTATCATCCTGTGACCCATCTAAGTAGCAAAAGGTCATGCCATCATAAACTTGTTAGTCCAGGCCAAGACAACTCAAGATCTTCTCTGATTATGGAAGCTTGTTACTTGGAGAAAGTTCCAGATACATATTGCTTGTAACCCTTTTCTACATCTCAACTGGAAATTTAAGGATTCTTTTTCTTTTCCTATGCTGTGAAAAGCCCAGGGCCTGAAGTAAAGTCCTCCTTGCAGTTCTTAATCTGGTATTGTCCTTTTCAGAATATTCTTTTATTGGCTTTAGGATCTGGGGGACGGTATTTACATTACAATTATTTCTGCATTACTAAGGTGGCGGCTATGTTCCCCGAAAAGCCCATCAAAATTGAGATGGGGATGGTATAATGCCTACCTCAGTCTTATCATTTATGAGTATTTACTCTTTATTTCTCTGGGGTGGAAATGCAAATTTGATGCCTGCAATAGAATAACAAATACATTTGCCCTCAGTCAAAGAGTAAGTCCAAAGTCATTCCAAATGTGCTTTATCAATTAAAATCAATTTAGATATATAACTGAGTAAATTACAGGTGTCTATTTAAATAGGGTTAATAGTATACAATGATACATACATGAAACCTGGTGACAATCTACACATGGTAAAGCACAGCATTGCATGAGATTTTATATGAAAACTACATCATGATTAATGCCACCAAATGCTAGCTATGTCCCACAGTATCAATATACCACCACTAACGACAGGCCAACATATCTGAACTGCAGAATCTAAATATTCACTAGATAGCAGCAAAGAGATATAGAAAACTTTAACCCTCTACTGCCATCTAATGATTGGAGGTTTTTTAGCCTAGATATGGTTAATATGGTTAATCTTTTCTCTTTTTGTCTGCTGCCCTGCAGTTCCATAGAGAACAGAGGGAGGGACTCTGTTCAGTTAACAACCAGTGAGATTGTTTAACAACTGCAAAAGGAAGTGCTGCAATTGTGGTTATTGAGTGAAACAGTCATGGGATCATCTCACTTAATGACTTCTTCACTCAACAACCAAGACTCTGGTCTAAATTATGGGAGTTAAGCAAGGACTACCTAGAGTTTTAGTTGGACAGTCATAGAAATGTATTTATAGATGCACTGCATTCATAAAATAAACACAGCTAAAGGTTCTTAATTGCTTATTCACCTTCCTTCCTTCTTTCCTTTTTTCCTTCTTTCCTTCCTTCCTTCCTTCCTTCCTTCCTTCCTTCCTTCCTGCCTTCCTTCCTTCCTTCCTTCCTTCCTTCCTTCTTT
>JANHZU010000781.1:0-10192 GCA_032468055.1 Acrochordus granulatus
TGCTGATTCTGGTGGGTCGGAAACTCCCCATCGGGGTGACACGGTTCCTCAGGTAGACTGGTTCCATGCCATGAAGGGCTTTGAAGGTCAATGTTAGCACCTTGAATTGCACCCAGAAGCAAACCAAACTGAATGACTTTGAACCCATTACCGCTTCTACCTCAGAGAGGTTATTTTAGAGAAGAAATTAGAGGAGGAGCGCTCTGCATAGTTCTTCGTGCTCTTGGAAGAAAGGTAGGATGTGAATCTAATAGTCATTCTTTATCCATGAATACTTATCTAAACAGCAATGCTCTTCTAGTATTCCGAACTAGAAACTGAATACAATCTACTGAAATCACTGACCTACATTTTATGTTTTTCATTTAATGTACCAGGGCTCATACCATTCAATGTTTGACTCCCCAGAAAAAGAAAAAAGGAAATGGCTATTATTTTGTCCTTCAAATCTAGGCAATGTATAACCTCCCATCTATAACAAAATATTTTTAATAAACCTAAAACAGTCTAGCAAAACTATGCAATATATATTTACCTTTTTTTAAAAAAAAAACTTAACATGTAATATAAGTGCACAACTGGGTCTCTCCAAAAATAAAAACTAAATTACTTTTTAAAAATTCAAACAAAAAATAACACCATCTTTTCATGCACAGCTATTAACCAGGCAAACTGAAAACAGCCATAGTAAGAAAATGTTACAACCATTTCAAATATGAACCTGTTATCTAATAACAGATACAATTTATATAAATACACATATAACTTGCAGATTTGTGCAGAATGCACAATTCAACTTTTAAACCCAATACTGCATAGTAATGCTATTTAAGCATATATAAGCATTACTTTATACTTCTCATATACAAATTTCATGAGCTGCAGGACATGTTTTCTCAAGAGAACATTTCCTGGCTATTTCAGCCAACAAACGTTATTTCTTGCATATCCAAAATGCTTCCTAGTAATTGAAAATAATTTCTCTGCATCCTGATGAAGAGTTAATTGTTCAGTTGAAAAATCTGTTGTTGCCCATGAACAAGTGTTGATCCAGCCTGCTTAGATTTGTTTTATTTAGACAGAAATGCCACTAGCTGTTAATGTGGTATTCTGACCTATGAGGAGTGTTATAACTGACAGTAAGAATTCAAGAGGCAAAGAGTTTTAATATGAAAGGCATAAGACTGGGAGTATTTCAAATAAACCTTGGTGCTGATGATAAATACGTTCCTAAAAGATTAACACAGTGTTTACAGGGACAGCAAGAATAATTTACTTTATAAAGATTAATTCCTTGGAGAGAGCAAAGGGAGATACATTTAAATCCCTTGTGTAGAAAAGGTTGGATTGCACCTTACATGAAGTATAACTCTTGAAAGCTGTGCACTCCAGTTCTTTGAATGCTTAAAATGCTTTATCTTAGCTGCATTCAGGCTTGCAAAGTGAATCTGACAATGTCATCCAGAACTGGAATTTGAAGCCAACTGAAATGAGAAGATTCATAATAGAAACAGATTTAGCATTGGGGGAACAGAAGTAGAAATTCTACAGATTGGAGAGTCTCATACAGTTGTAGATTGAGATAATGTAATTTACAAGAATTAAAGTTAACAGTATATGTTAAAGGAAATCAGATGATAGAAGTTTTGGAGAACTTGTTTGGCCATCAATAGTGATGGATTGTTTCAAGGGAAATTTTCCTTTTTGTGTTAAGTTTTAGGAATAAAAATAAGTTTTAGCAAATTTACATGTCTCAATTCAGAAGTCCTGAAAACAGTTGACTAACAATAGCTTTTCATGTCATAATTTTATTCCATTTAAACCTTATCTTGACCAAGTGGGCTAACAATAAGAATAAAATAATAGTAATAAGCAAAAGTAAGCAGCATTAAACCACCTAAACCAGATAAACACAACAATAATTAAAAACATTCAGTCAAAATCCACATTAAAACAGAATAGTACTGAAAAATAGTTTTGTTGCTAAGATCATCGATATTTTATCAACAGCAGGAGGCCATCAATAAAGGGATGAGTTTGTGTTTGTCAGGTGTGGTGAGACCATGGAAGATCAAGGATTGTGAAATATTGAACTTGTGTATATCCGTGCCGGAAATGGGTGAATCTCATCTTTCCTGACCAAACTTTATTTCATATCATTTTGTGAATTCCACACAAAAATGCCTTTACAAATGATTGACTGTATTTTGGGGTACATTTTTCATACAATGTTCTATGCACTTCCCGACAGAGCATAGATTTTGCAAGTGATTTTCCCAGATAATATATATATATATTTGTACTTTCTTTTAATATATGCATTTTTGTGTTTCTTTTTCCA
Source organism: Acrochordus granulatus (assembly GCA_032468055.1). Classification (NCBI taxonomy): domain Eukaryota; kingdom Metazoa; phylum Chordata; class Lepidosauria; order Squamata; family Acrochordidae; genus Acrochordus; species Acrochordus granulatus. The sequence goes on from JANHZU010000781.1 coordinate 2,342, forward strand.
AAGATGTTCATGTTTGTATATATTTTTGAGTTACAAACTTACCAAATTGATGTTTTTAGTGCGCAAATTATATTATAGAATTGGAAAATTCTAACTGGTACTATGAATAAAAGGGCTATGGTTAAAATAATTATTTTAAAGGAAATCAAAATAGTGGCTATAGCAGGATGTATTCCAAAGAAAGCCTCTTGCTGGATTGGTAGCAGTTGTGTATAATTTTCTTTTTTCCAACTATGAATGAATACTTGGATTTGCTCCAAAAATATAGCTGGCAAGGAGATTAATTTCTGGAGGACTCTTGCTGTTTTATGGAGCAATTAATGTGGATAAAAGCAAAGCTGTCGACATAGTTAGCAATAATGGTTTGTTTTAGATTTTTTTCCTGTGTAAATATGTTTAAAGCTGAATAAATAGATATTAAAGTTTGAAGTTGGTAACACAGTTTAGATTGCTACAGATCTGAAAAGATAAAACCTGTTTTCATACATTATCTTATACATGGATTTATACATGTCTACAAGAATTAAAATGGCACAATAAATAGATTTTCTCTGTATCAATATGAAGTGATAGCCTCTTTATGACTATTTTTTTAATTATAGATCTGTACAATATATTATGTAGATTTGTGTGGTTGGCAAGTATCTCAAAAGCTCTTAGGTCAGTTCCTTAGAAATGCAAAAAAATCTGTTTATCATGACTCTCTTATAGCAAAATCTATAAGTAATATTGAAAGTTTGAAATTTTCAATATAGCCTTGTTATGCTATTTTATATATCTTGCCCATATTATTGTTTCATTCCCTGCAAAGGTGGAAGCATTGAATCAGGGGATCATATTCTGTTGTACTGTAATTTTTACCATGACACACTCAATGAGTTACTAACACTTCTTCTTAGCCTATTTCCATTTTGGACAAAATAATTCTACTGGTAGTTTCCTTTGGCAGATAAAGATATCCCAAGATAACTCTGGTTGTAGCAAAGTTTATATTTATACCCTATAGAATTCATATGGCAGCAAAGTGTACTATGCACAAGTATAGGGCTTTTTATAATACCTTTTTACATTTTTATCACAATGTAATTTGTGTTACATACCGGCTTTTTAAAAAATAAAATCTAGGTCAGTGATCCATAGTAAATTTTGGCTTGATGTATTGTCATACTGAGAGTTGGTTTGTTGTAGTGGTTTAAGGCATTAGAAACTGGAAAACTATGAGTGGTAGTCCTCATAGCTGCCAAGAGTCTTTGGATTTCGGCAGCATATAAATTTAATAAATAAATAAATAGTCCTGCCTTGGACATGAAGCCAGCTAGGTGATCTTGAGCCAGTCTCTTTCTCTCAGCCATAGGAGAGATGTGAACCACTTCTGAAAAACCTTAACAAGAAAATTATAAAGGCTTGTCCAGACAGTCTTCGAGAAGGACACAATTTAATGAAAAAATAACATCTTTAGGCTAAGGAAGCCAAAGGGGTGCATCTACACGGAATGCTACTTTATGCTGCTGCTGCTGCTGCTATACTACTATTACTGTGAAGAGATAACTGTTGCCTTACTGAGTGTTGTAAGAGTTAAAACTAATTATAAGCAATCCTCACGTTTTGACTGGACTTGTTGCTGGGATTGCCATAGTTAAGCAGTGCAATTATAAAGCATGACATCACATGACTACATTGCTTCGCAATGGCAATCCTGGCATTCTTGGTTGTTGTCATAACCTAAGATCTGTGGGTTGTGAAGTGGGAAGTAAAGGGAGTCCCAGGTAAGAAGCATAGGTGATGCCACAAGAGGGTGGGGGCCATATGTGAGTTGGGGGATAGGGAGTGCTACAGTGTGGTATGACTTCAGGAAAACCTGGGAAAGAGGGTGTGGAGTGTGTGCAAATGCAGGGAGGCCATGAAAGTAGGATATTGGGTGCATACATGTGTGTGAGTACAATAAGATTGGGGAAAGGTGTATGTATGAGTGAAGGAGGCCAGGTATGTGTGAGTGAAGAAAGACCAGAGATGAAGCTGGGAGAGACTTACATGAGAAATTTATGCCCTTCATTGGCAGCTTCCCCATTGCCTTTATGAGAAGTCTGCAGGGAAGGTTGTAAATGCTAATCATGTGACTGTGGGAACCACCAGAACTTTGAGGACTGGCTGTAAATCTCTTCATTCAGTGCTGTTGTAACTTTGAATGTTCCAAAGGTACTTTCTCAAAAGGCAGCTAGACTTTCTTAATTTTTCTTGAAGACATTTCACTTCTCATCCAAGAAGCTTCTTCAGTTCATGTGTATATAGTATTATATATAGTTTATAGTATATAAATACTATAAACTATATACAATATATATATTTTTTGCATATAGTATCTAGTATGTAGCATACTGTGTACTGAAAGGGGTGTGGTGGCTGAGCGGTTAAGATGCTCGGCATGTTGGCCAGAAGATTGGCAACTTGGCAGTTTGAGATCCAAGTGCCATTGCATAATGGGTGAGCTCCCGTTACTTGCCTCAACTCCTGTCAACCTAGCAATTCGAAAGCATGTAAAAATACAAGTAGATAAATAGGTACCACCTTTGGTGGGAAAGGTAACAGCATTCTGTGTGCCTTGGTGTATAGTCATGCTCGCCACATGACCATGGAAGCATCTTTGGACAAACGTTGGCTCCCTTAGCTGTGAATCAGAAGTGAGGCACAAGTGGCAGGGAAAACCTCTACCTTTATATAATATACTGTATAGTATAGAGTATATAATATAGATATTATATATACTATAGTATATAGTATAAAATGCAGTTCTTTTCTTAGCAGTTCAAAAGCGTGCAAATGTGAATAGATAAATAAGTAATACTTTGGCGGGAACAATAGCAAGGACATGAAAGAAGCCCCCAATCAGGCATTTCCTGGGTAATGGTGATGTCACTGGCAGCAGTTCTATACCAGATAGAACTACAACTTCAATCTGTTGTTTTATGTGTGTAATTCAAACTTTTATGTGGTATACACCATATCTTTTTTTGTGTAAGATGGGAAGAGGAGGAAGACAAGGGAGGTTATAAGCTATCAAATGATTGTTGATAGTTCAGTCTTTTTTTTAATTTTTAAAAGATCTTGGAAGATTCATCTTGCATATAACTATGAGGAATATCCAGTGATATAAAGTTTGAAAAACATCTGTCCATGTTGGACTACAATTCCCATAATCCATTACCATTAGCCAGTATGGTTGATGCTGATCAGTACTGTAATCTAGCAATTCTGGAAGAATATTGCTGCTTGTTGCTTGGATGGTGAGGTGAATGGCATAAGAATTTAATAACTAAATATTTTGCTACAAAAATATGTAACTACATAAAGTTATTATAATTTAGATTACACTGGACATCTGTGATCTCTGCTGAAGCTGCAAAAGGTCTGTCAGGCAATTACTTTGACCCAACTTAATGTTACAGTAAGAGTTAAAGTGAAGTAGGATGAATTCTGTTTATAATGACTTACCAAGTTTGTGGATTGCTTTCAAAATGGTACATACTTTCAGGTGGTAAAAGCTATCATTCACTAAACATTCACTGGTTCTCAGTCCTTTAGTTTTGCTTTTGAATAGCCAAACTGACAGAGCTTGTTGATAAATAAACATGTACTCTCTGGCCATACAGGCCAGAATCCAGTTCCAAAAGGAATTTGGGACATGTTCTGATGTATATTCTGTTTGTACTGGTCTAGAAAATTTTGGTTTAGAAAGTACTGATCTAGAAAGAAAGAGGGCGCACGGTGGCATGAGTGGTTAAGAGATGATGGGCTTATCAGCTGGAAGGTTGGCGGCTTGAGTTCATGACTATAATGCTACATAACGGGGTGAGCTCCTATTGTCTGCCTAGCTTCTGCCAACATAGCATTTTGAAAGCATGTAAAATGCAAGTAGGTAAATAGGTGCCATCTTTGGTGGGAAGTTGATAGTGTCCATATAGTCATGCCGGCCACATGACCACAGAAATGTCTTTGAGCAACGCTGGCTCTTCAGCTAGGAAATGGAGATGAGCACTGCCCTGTAGAGTCCAGATACAACTGGCAGGGGAGACTTTATTTGTTTTTAAAGAAAGTATTTAGATCAGCAGTGTCCTGCTGTTCCTCCAGGATTGTTAAGTGTATACACAGCATTCCCTCCTTCAGTTTTTCGTGGCAACACCTTTGTGAGGTAGATTGGGTCTGAGAGAGACTGTAAATGTACTGGATCTGGATTTCCTTAGTGCAGCATCTTAACCACTGTACTGCGCAGTTCTATCTGTCAAGCTGCTTTGATCATATGAATCAGAATTATAAAGCTGGAAAGGATCCTTTATGCCACTGAGTCCATCCCGTTGTTTGACAGAAAGCATCCCAGTCAAATTGCTTGTCAAATCTCTACATGAGTATATTCAATGGAAGGGGAGTCCCGCACTTCTCTGAGTAATTGGCTCCATTGTTGAAGGCTCTTATTATCAGGAATTTCAGTCAGAAGTTGTCTCTTTGTATCTTAAATCCACTATTCCATGTCCCATGCTCTGGAATGTGAAAAGCGACATCTGCTTTTACGTGACATTATTTTAAGTATTTGAAGAGTGCTACCATATTTTCTCCCTCAGTTGTTTTTTCTCAAAACTCCACAGACAAGCAACTTCAATCTCTCTTTATAGGGCTTAACTTTTACTTTTCTGACCATCCTTGTTGCTCTTCTCTGAATCTTTTCCAATTTGTCTGAATTATTACAATATGCTTCCGGACCTGGTCAAAATACTTGAAGTGGATTTGGCCAAAGCAGAATAAAGTGGAAAGTTAATTTTCATAGTCTGGAAATTATAGTTATATTGATGCAGCCTAAAATTGTTTCTTTTACAGCCACATCACACTTGTGGCTCATATTGTTTTACTACTTTTCCAAGATCTTTTTCATAAGTACCAAGCATTTCCATTGGTTTCTAAATAAGGAGCTGTTGAGGACAAAAATATTTGTTTAGTATGTTTTCAGCAGTGCATATTTTCCCCCTTGCTTTTTAAAATGTTAATTACTAGCATATGACAGCTGTCATCAAGTTTCTGACATTTACTATAATGTACTAAGTTTTTAAAGCATCTCAAGAAGGGCCTAAATGGCTGATTTAGTAATGGTCTCATTTGCAACAGATGAATGTATATTTAAAAATTAACTGTGCAACTAATGAAAGAAGATGATTTTAAAAGCTGAACAAATAGTTTTACAATGAATTGTGTGCAGAATTATACAGTGATGATGATAGATTCTTTATGCCAGATGTTAATGCATTTGGTATGTTTGGATTTAATAACCAAAGGAACAATGCTGCAGTTCTTTAAGGACATAGGATCTCTGTCATGTTTTGTGAGGCCTTGCTAGGGGATCACTCACCTCCCCTACAAGAATGACTTTTATGTCTGGCCTGGGTTTTTCTATACTTCATAACTCTTAGGAAGGACCAAGCCCAGAGACAGAAGGGAGAAAAAAAGTGGAAGTACCAGTGACAGGACATTTGTAATGATGTATGGATAAAAGCATCCTTATATGCAGCAAAGTTAATTTCAGATGTCACTTGGAGCTTTCCTATTCAAGAATTACCATGGCCTTACTTTGACAGAATTGCAGTTGGCTTTAAATATTTTGATTATCAAAATGTAGAAGCCGTACTTGATGCTAGACTGATCTGGCAAGATCACAGAGAAGTTAGGAAGAACTTTTTATCTCATCTGTTATCTCAGAGATTTTTGAAATCTTTATCTCAAAGATTATCTTAACAACATCTATAAAATTTTTTCACTCCAAAATAATCCTTTTAAAAGCCATAAAAAGGATGGTAAGTCAATAAGTAAGAGTATTCTTAATAATACATTAAAGGCAAAGAAACTAAGCTTTTCCTGAATGGAAAAACTGGAGCTTAACCCAAGCTGTATTCCTTTATGCAGGTGAGGATTGCCAACCTTTAGATTAGATACTGTTAATTATTTTTACTCTTAGCCTTCTTATTGATCCATTCCTTCTAAATGAGTAACTTGCATTGGTTTATGTAAAAGTGCAGTATCTTTATATTTGAATAAAGTATATTCTGGCAGTCTTTTTATTCTTTTAAACCAAACAGAACATTGGAAATAAATTGGAAAGGAACTTGGGGCGTAATCCATATATATTATTTGTCTGGTATCAGGATAACAGATGGAAAACAGAACAGAATAGGGCTACATTTGGAGTGTTAGGAGAAACCAGCAGAAAAAATAGGGAGTTTAAAAATGAGCTGGATCAGACCAGGGTTTACTGAGGAAAAAAATATGAAATTTTTACATTTTATTCTAGTGCATCACTATGCAAGAGGCAACAACTTGGGATATTGGTGGCTGTTCCCTCCCTCCCTTCCAACTAACTAACTAACTACCTGCAATGTGATCCAGAACAGAGAGTATGCAGAGACTATCCTTGTGCTTCCTTGCATGCATATTCCTACAAGCATATGGTCACTGCTGTTAAAGAGTTTGGGGAAGGATTCCAGAAGTCATGCTCTACTTGGTTAATCTACCTTGTTTAAATATTGAAGTGTAAATACTGTTTGTAAGATTTTTAAAAAACTAACAGGGCTTAAAGAGGAGCCAGCTGTTTCTTTGGTCAGGATTTTAAATAGTCATACTGAACCTTCTCCTTCCATAAGTACTCAGCAGATGGCTATTCCTTTTGATATTTAAAATGAGCCTTTAATTGTAAATATTAGTGACTAATCACTTCTGTAATTCCTGTGCATATTCAAACAATATTATGTTAAGCTCAAATTAGTTCTTTTTAAACACATTTTCCATAAGTAGATCCATTATTTTTCCAGTTGCATTTCTTTTGTTTGAGACCCATCACAGCCACTGGCTCTCTTTGTATTGCATTAGTAGTGATGTAGTTGCTTCCTGACATCTAGAATCATAGAAGATAGGGGTTGGAAGAGGTTGTGGAGATAACCCATCCACTCACATGGTGGAGGCATCCTCCCCAACAGATGGGCATCAAACCTCTGTTTCCAGCAAAGAAGCATTTATCACCTTCCAAAGCAATCTGTTCATTCTTGTACCCCTTTTACCATTAAGAATTTTTTCCAGCCAAAATCTGGAAGTTACAATCTACTGCCTTGTCACCTTGTTTTTTGTCTGGTCTTCTGGAACAATTCTTTTCTGTCATCTACATGTCAGTCCTTCTGTCCATGGAAGCAGACATTGTTATTGATATTGTGGATATTATGGCTACTAATTTATGGCCCCATTCTTCAAAAGCTCCTTTACTATTCAAATGTTGCAGTGTTTTGTCTCATTTTGTAAATCCAACGAAAGGCAGGTGGTTTTTTTATTTTTTTTTAATTTTGCCTGGAATCTTTATTAAACTAGACACTAGAATCCTCTAGTGTCAAATTTGTCTGGACCTTTATATAAAGTTATATACAAGAAAGTATATAACTGTCTTGGTTCAAACTCTTAATTTAGCCCCTTTCCATTTATTTCAAATTCTTTAAGCTATTAAGCTTATAGTTAATTTTTCTGTTGTTAAAAATGAAAAGAGACTCACCAGATGGCTTTTCAAAGTTGTTGTTCTAAAAATTTCTAATAGCTTTAAGATAAATAGGCAATTTCCAAAAAATGATTAAAAGCAAGCTTAGCTTATAAACATAGTGTCCTGTAAAACCAGAGCACAACTGGCTGTCTTCTACTTGTCTGGAGAGATTCTGAAGAATCAGTCTGCTTACCAGTTCTTCAATTTTTGTCATGGTCGTTATCTCAGCTCTCCTTGGAAATGTTTTTAGCTTGTCATACTCGTTCTCATGCTGCCCAGGAATGATGGAATATAAT
>JANHZU010000784.1:0-13677 GCA_032468055.1 Acrochordus granulatus
TCTTCCTCTGATCTTTAACCCAACTTTTGATTCTTCCAGATCCATCTTCCTCATGATTACTTCAGCATACAAGTTGAACAAAAAAGGAGAGAAAATACATCCTTTCTCAACCTTGAACCAATCAGTGTTTCCATATGGTGTTCTTACAGCTGTTTGTTGATTTGTGTATAGTGTCTACAGCAGTGCCCGAGACAGAGAGAGAGCCAGTGTGATGTCCTGATTAAGGTGCTGCAAACCAGAAGACTGTGAATTTTAGTCCTGCCTTAGGCATGAAAGCCAGCTGGGTGACTTTGGGCCAGTCAATCTCTCTTAGCCCAACTTAAATCACATGGTTGTTGTTGTGGGGAAAATATGAACAGGAAAGAGTATTAGGTATGTTTGCCATTTTGAATTGTACAGTATATGAAAAAAGGCAGGATTGAAAAAAAGTTTTATTCACAATACAAGTATTCATTCCCTGTGCTTCGTTAATATTTCAGTGGATTTTGCTTACATTAGCTGGGAGATAATACTTTATAAAAATAATAATTTGTTAAATTCTGTGAAAATATCAGAATTGTTTCAAAGAAACATAGTAAGACCGACTTGTAAATTTCCTTCAAGATTTCCAAATTTGAATTCATGGCCCACTGCATAAATTATAATGAGGAATCTGAGCTGAGAGATTGACTTTGCTGCTACTGATCTATTCTCCAATATCCACTTAAACATTTGAATCTGTTTATTCATCTTTTTTATAGAAAAGATGTAAACAATGGAATCTTATTTGTTATCTTTATAGAACTTGCATATTAACTAAAATTTAATAAATGCTCAAATTCTTAAAGCTTACAACTCTCTTCTTTGTTTATTGGAATGGGACTTCACTTACAAAACAATTTTATTCTGCTGATTGGCCCAAGAGATTTATAGCACAAAAAGAAGTCATTAAATATTACCAATCTAATAAAATAATCAGCATGAATAGTGATCATGTGATTCCCCCATCATTAGTGTCATGATAAAGTTCATTAACTTGTGTTAACACCTGATTATCTTTTTTATGACTACTGTTAACTATGATGCTTTCAAAGGCACAAAGTAAGGTATCAGTTTACAAGTAGTTCTCAACATATAACCATAATGCAATCTGCCCATTACATTGCACATTGTGACAGTCGTAAATTGTGCTGGTCATGTGGCTGGCCCAATTTTACAACTTTTTTTGCAGCATTGTTAAGTCAATGTGGTGGTTCTAAAACGAATGCTGCAATCGTTAAATGAACATTGTGGTTGTTAAATGAATGATGAGGTCATTAAACAAACATAATCATTAAATGAACATCAGAGTTGTAAAGCCAACCCTTTTTAGTTTTCAGTTTTACTAAAAACTGGAATTAACTTGCAGTTGTTTGCAAATCTGACATAAGATGCAGTCAAATTATTGCAGGATGCTGCAAACAGCTGCAAATGCAGCCATACTGCCAAGCAACTCACTGTCATGTGACCGGTAGGGCAGCGAGGTGACTGTCAGAACTTTGGAACCAGGTTTTAACTCCTTTTTTCCAGGTAAGTTATAACTTCAAAAGGGATGTGGTAGCCTAATGGTTAAGATGCTTGACTTGTCAGCCAGAAGGCTGGCAGCCTGAGTCTGAGACCCAAGTGCCGCTGCCTAATGGATGAGCTCCCATTATTTGCCCCAGCTCCTGCCAACCTAGCAGTTTGAAAGCATGTAAAAATGCAGGTAGATAAATAAGTGCCACCTTTGGTGGGAAAGGTAACAGCGTTCATGTGCCTTAGCAGATAGTCATGCTGGCCATATGACAATGGAGCATCTTCAGAAACCTGGCTCCAGCTATGAAACAGAGATGAGCACCACCCCCTAGAGTTGGATATGACTGAAAGGCAAAACCTTTACATTTTACAGCTGCAAAAGGTTCAAACTGATCAGAGGGAGACACTGCGGTAGATGAGGCTCAACCTTTGACTCTGGCTTTCACTTCCCAAGGGAAAGGGGATTGGAATTCTCTAATCATCTAGATATTTTCTAGGATGCATCAGTTGGCATGGCAGATTTTTCAGATTTGGGGGTAGAGAACTCCTTTGATCTGGCATTGCTCCCACCTTTCCCAAGTTCCTATGAGAGCTGAGATGATATGACATGGAAAAGCTGAGATAATATGACATGGAAAAGGGAGGGGGCCCATGTGGGGAGGGAGTTGATATTGGGAAACACCTATCCAGGCAAAGATGAGATCTCAAGCAAGGACTGAGCTGTGAGTTGTTGAACAGCAGCAAAAGATTCAAGACTGATCCCCAAGAGAAAGCAGGCAGTCTGGGAAGATACCTGTATTATAGGCAGAATGTAATAAAACAGCTTGAACTCAGCACGCCTGACAAAAATTGGAAAAATCAGGAATGCTTTCTACATAAATAAATAAAGTACCATCAAATGAATGATGATGGAGTTGTAAGCAGGATTAATACTTATCCTGTAAAGAAAAATAGTGGCATAGATCCACCTCACTGAGATTTTTAACGAGATATTGATCCAATGAAGTAGAAAATATAGTTTTCCTAATCCCAAAGTATAGATTTTTCCATGATGCATAAAGAAAATAGATTTAATCTAGTATATTCAACACTTACGATTTACCAATTATTAAAAGAAAATTCCCTACATGTTTCTATTTTCAAAGATTTAAATTAAAATTGTTCCAATCGTAGTGAAGAGCATATTACATTTCACATGCGAACATATCTTTTCCCTTTTATTTAATGTGTTTTCCTTTATTTGTACCAATTTATATAATTATTATGATTAAAATGTTTTAGCGAAAACTTGCCTGATTACATTTAAGACATCGGTGGAATTCTTAACATTTTCAGTGTGCTTCTAAATATAAGCATGGCTTTGTTTAGATTAACTGAAATTTCATAAGGTAAATAGTATTTGATTAATATGTATAATATCTCACATTAAATCATGGGGAAAATACAGCTTGTTTTAGAACATTCTGAACTGCTGTAACTTACATTAATTTTGGTTATGGGCAAAGTTTAATTTCTCCCAATTCCAGTATCCAATTTTTTGTTATATCCTACAATTTTATTGGCCTTAAAAATATTTTTAATCTAGCACAAATCCACCTACTTATTTATCCTTCTCCACTTAGGCACTCTGTTCAGATCTTCTCCATTATACTCTGCAACCACGATGATTTTTGAAGGACATAGAACTTTTTATTCCATTTGTCTTTTTCAAAGAAAAAATTTCCTTCAAGTTGAGCTGAACTCTTGACAATGTCATGCCCACATACTTTTTATATAACAATACCTGAAAATCTTTGTGATGATGATGATTTACTTTCCAATCTAGCTTTTAGCCTGAGAATATTCCGGTGATCTCCCATTCAAGTAAAACTAGGCTTAGTTTTTTTTAAGGTCATCCCAGGTCACGTAGGTGTTCCATTTACCTAGGGCCTTGTTCAAAACTGGCCAAAAAAGTTGTAAACTTCAGTAAAAATGCTATAATATGTATTTATTTAATTTATTCACTGCCCATCTTGCACCAGCAACTCTAGTATATGCATAATTTCAAAACAAAACATAATAAGTCTAATAAGGACATTCCTGTACCTCACAAAATGCTTTAAAATATACTGGAAGTCTTTGACTTACAACCAGTCACTTAATGACCATTTGAAGTTACAACAGGCTCCCCAAAGGGTACTTCTGACCCTATTCTGAAGTTCTGACAACTTCCCCCCAATCAAGTAACTGCATTTTGGGCACTTGGCAACTGATCCACATTTATGGCCATTTGCAGGATCCCATGACCATGATTTATGATATCTTTGCTAAAAACCAGCATTTACTTACAGTTTTCAGCAAAAATGCCTCACAGTAAACAATGGGTTTGCTTAATGACTGCAGTATGTGATGACACACTTTATGATCATCACAACTTATGGACTACCTGTAGTGTGATTTCTAGGTGCAAGATAAATGTACAGCTACACAACAATTACTACAGATCACTCTGTCCTAGGAATATAGCCAAAGGAAACATGTCTAGAAAAATAAGAAATTAAAAAATAAGAAAGCAAAACTTCACCTTCTTACATATAAAGATAATTTACCCGCTTACAACAATTTTAGCATTTCCATTAAGTCACTAAGAAGATACCTCTTTATACTTTTGTTGGACCAAGTTTCTTGGTCCTACAGAAATAGTGGAGTAGAATATTGAGTCCAGCTTTAATGTATTATCTAGGCTTTAATGAATGGCACATTTGTGTATAAGCGACACAAGCTTCTTAAGTATTGTCCTTGGATCTAATGTTAGTTCTTCAAAGCATGTAGGGACCAAAGTTGTAATTTATGTAATTATATGTTCTAAAACTTATGAATCCTTTCCATAGCACTGCTTCCCCTTGAATTCAATGTCCCTTCTCACTTCCTTTTCTTCTATTGTCACATTCTATTGTTTCACCTTAGGTCTAGGAAGTCACACAGGATGTCTGTCTCAGGTACTTTCAAAATAAATCAGTAAAACTTCTATGCTTGCTGTCTTCTTCCACCTTCACCTCTACTTTCATTCAGTAAAGAACATGAAACAGATAACTGAAGAACATTTCTCGTTCTCTTGCAATGCTGTAACAAATCATAAAATCAAGACTCCACGTAGTTACTGAGACATAAGTTTGCACAAATCTTGCCTATATAATTTATACAATAACATTAATTCTCTTGGTCATCAGCTTGGAACCTAAATCAGGGTTCTGGACCAAAGTAAAGTTTCTTTCCTTTTTACTTTCTTTGTAAAAAGTAAACATAAAGTCAGTGGCTCTTATGCCAAAATTGGCAGATATGTAACACTCAAGGCCATTTCTGCAGAGTCCATTAATTTGTGGGAAGACAGTAGAAAAAGCAATGTGCTGGAATTTCTATGAGCGTAAGTGGTACTTACAGCCTTACTACAGCAGTGGACAATCTGTTATTTCATGTTGTTTAATTGTTGTCAGCAATAAAGATGTTTATCTAATCAAAATATGTCCAAGACTTCTGCTGAGTCATTGCCTAATGTCAGAGGAAGAGACAGGAACTTAATACCTTTCCAAGCTGCCATGATACTTTTTGTAACAATGCTATTAAAGGAAATCTATTCTTATACCTAAGAATAGAGGCTTTAGTTTCCCAAAGTACGGTTCCTTAACTGTCTCACTTACTCCTTCTTGTCCTTATCTTATAAGGTATACAGGTATTAAACTTAATTATTGTTCTGCTATGTTAACTCATTTAGATATCTTTGTAGTACAGTGGTTTCACTTTTGGCTCTCAGCCTCAAGAGGAGGGAAAGAGAGGACCATAACCTTCTTCAGCCTCTTGCAAATCCAGCACCTTAGTAATGCTTCTCCAGGCTGCATCATGATCCATCCTTTACATCAGCCAATCTGCTCCATGGATGTCCCTACTTGATTCTGTTGGCTCCCAAATCCATATTCTTCCATGGATTCTTCCCCCAGTTGCCTTCCCTGGGTCCTCCAGCTGCTTCAGTCCTTGCTCCTTGATTCCCAAACACAACAATACCTACATTTTCTCTTGCCTGGTCATCTGTCTATCTGACCAATCTGCCCCATGTGTCTTCACTGAGTAGGCAGGTGTGCCAGCTTAGAGGTGGGTTTAGTGAAGAGTCCTGTGTGTGACTGTTGCATGGAGTTTGACAAACAGACAAAATTCCTAACCTGAGATCAAATTTTTTTGTCAACAGTAAACAGAGTCAGAGGCTCTTAGGCCAGAATTGGCAGACATGTGATACTCAAGGCCATTATCTAATCAAGGCAGCTCCCTTTCCCACATCTAAGAAAGGAATTTAGTAATCTTAAAGTTGGGAGATTTACTAATGAGTCCTGGTCAATGGAGCCTGACAGTTTATTCCACTTTTTGGAAGAAAAGACATTTCCTAGAAATCAAAGATTAATGCAATGCTTTACTTCTAGCCACATCAATGGAACTATTGTAATTACTACAATTAAGCTATTAAGCAGCACTGTCTTCTCCCTCTGAAGGATGCCATTCAGACCCTCCTATCTATTTTGCCTAATGTCAGTTACCCCGTGGCTTGCATAGCTGTGATCACTCTACATCACAGCGACTTAAATCCTAAACTCCTCCTCATCTGCAGCTTAACCATGTCAGGAAGTGATTAGATCAAAAGAGATCTCAGAATTATTTTCATGTACCAATCATCCTAGGAATCCTCTATTTTTTTTGAGATGTGATCATAAGGTGAACTGCTAAATCACAATTTTTTACTGTTCTAATCTCATGAGAATACTGATCTGAAATCTAGATTCTTACAACTCAAGAGAAAATTAACTCATATCATTGCATGGTATTTTCTTCGAGTGTGTATGTTAATTTATGGTCTGTAGACTTTCAATTTACAGATATACTAGAAATATAATAAAATTAAAATCTGGTCCATTTGTAGCAGAAATTAAATGGGATAATGAAATTATAAAGAAGTTGAAAGAAAATGTACCAAGGAATGCAGATACTTCATACATTATGAAAATAATGCAACGTATTGGTATACTGCAAATACAGTGAGATTCCTCATATTTAAAAATATGATTTTAAACCATGACTACATTGCATTCCTATGTTCAAAATATCTCTACTTTATAGTCACACTTGTCCTTTATTATTGCTAGTATGCTGTTTGTATGTGTTGCAGAAAATATTTAAGGAAATTAATATACTGGACTATGTGCAGCATATCAGACAATCACATAAAATAACTACATGGATTTCATCTGATAATGGAGAAACCATAGATTGTGCACTGTCAAAGTGCTAAGGTTGCTAAACCTGTTGTGGTGAAATGGCATAGCATTGGTAGTGCCAGTGGCAAACATTAGTGGAAGCTATTCATAGTGATTTAATTTTCACAGATGCAACCACAGGGAAAATCAAAAAAGTCAACATATGGTTGTGATTGCACTCAAAGCCCTGCATTTCACTATACCATACTTTAGGGTAGTTTTTGGGTTTGACTTAATATTATTTTCTTATTTGTAAGGACAATCATCTTTCCTTCGTTTCCTCTATTTGTAGATCACCAAATCAAAAAGACTCACAGCAATTTACAGCAATCCAATAAAATACACAATTAAAAATATGTGGTAAACATAATGAAAATCACATTTATGAACAGATCATCACCATCTCTTGCATTGTCATAGTCTGAATTGCTAGCCTTAGAAGTTTTATTGCTATATTAAATATGAAAAAGTGATAATGTAATGACAAAAGGTACACATTCCAAATTTGACACTCTATAAATTCTAAAATTAATTTCAATTAAATTTTAATTTTGAATGGCTATTTATTTTACTGTTTTTATAGTTTGTAGAGTGCTGAGAGACTATAGTGTTCAACAATATAATAGTTAATGAAAATTATGTATTACTGTCAGCAGAAATCAGTCCACTACAAGACAAAAACTCTTTCTGTATACTATAAATTAACAGCATGAATACCACATATTTAAAATTAAAATGACTTTAGGAAATTTGATCAGTTTATTCAAAAATCCCTTTCTTTGTCTTTTGTTGAAAAAGAACTTAAACATAGGCCAGGAAGACATGTCTCATTCCATTTCTGTAAGTTAGTTTTAGATTTATCTTTCGAATATTGCATCACAATTATTTTGGCATGACTTGAAACATAAAGGATGCTTTTCCTTAAACCAAACTGTATTTCCCATTTGGTTGACCATTCAGCCTACTTGAAGAGATACTTCAGGAACTCTTCACAATCAGTTTTGGTTTTTTACTAAGCTAAATAGTCTTCCATAAACTTGACTGTTCAGTTCTTACTCCTAAATCTAAATCATTCACAAACAGATTAAAACAAAGCAGTCCAACTGAAATCTTCATTTCTGACTTCTCTTCATTAAGAAAATAGCTAATTTATTCCTACCCTTTGCTTTTCTGCATTCTACAGTATAAGAGGAAAGGATGTGAAAGAGCAGGATGCAACCCACCTATTTCAGCTGTCAATGGTGTTAGATGGTTTGGTTTCTCCAGGAACTGGAGCTGGTGAGATGGGGCAATGATGTTTAACTCCTTGTTCTCAGAGCTCAAGATCAACTGTTGAGGAATTTGAATATTTTTGGGGGATTTGAAGCATAAAGGATATAGCTATGGACAGGGATGTCTGTCAGGCGGGGTAATTAAAAAAAAGATGGCAGCCATGCTTGTGCTAGTGAAGCTCCAACCTTTTTTATGCATCACATATGTAAAAAACATCTACAATCAGAACTTTAATCACACAAACATAAACACCTTTGTTTGATTCTCACTATAGACTCCTTAGGATATGGCTATGTGCTAGGGCTATTGAAACAATTCCTGCTAAATCTATGTGGACTTTTATATTTTGCTATTTCGTTCCCTTTAAATTTAATTCCAAACCAGAGAAACCAGCAGGAAGTATACACTGTTTCAGGACCAACCAGAAGTTGTTCATGTTCACATTGCTTGCTTACATCAAGTCAGTTTTAGCTCTTAGAAACCCTACAGATAGGGTTTTTTTACAGGACAGATGATGATCTGTTCCTAACTTGGTCTTTCAGGTCTTCCAATGGTACACCCATCACCACTGTAACAAAATATATTTATATTGTTGTTGGTTGTCCTGTTCTTCTCTTTTTTTCCACTTTCCCAGCCTTCTCCAAAGAGAGAGGTCTTCATATAATGTGTCTGAAGTATGATATTTAAGCCTAGTCATTGATGTCTTGAGTGAGAACTCTAAGTTAGGAATAATTAATTATATTTGTCTTCCTTTTTTTCATTAAACTAATCCCATTAACTGAAATGCATCATTATTTCTGCTAGTGTCAGAACTTTCTTTATGGCACCACAGATCCATCATTTTCCTTTCATTGACATGTGTCATTTCCCTCACTATCTTGTTTATCCTTAAGTAGAACTTCTAGAATTGATTCATTCACTAATTAAATATTTTTTTATTTAAGTTCCAATTATTAAAAAATAACTCAAGTGGTTTATACTAAACCACTTTTAATGAGAGGGCATGAGCTATTTTTCTGTACTTTTTATTTTATGTTATGCTGGCAAGATTAACAAGGCAATCTTTAATCTTTAAAAAAATAGAAAAACATCCTAAAATACAAAGTAAGAAAGAAAAAAAACTACTCTGATTTTTCTCTGCTTTATTGTTTATTTTTGATTTGTGAGAAACATCTTCTGGCTACCTCAAGATGTCTCAAAAGTTGTTCTCTGGTTGGAAGCAGGTACTGTATAGATAAAATGGAAATTGTGTGATGACTTAATAAACTGAATTATTAGTTAGAAATAGTTTTCCACCCCATTGGATTGGTCTAATTTCTTCTGACTATCTTATTAGTAAATGAAAAAGCTCCATTCAGCTTAAGTTGAGTTGCTCTAATCACTTGCAGGATGATCCGCTAGCATTAGGTTCTGACTGTGCCAAAACCAAGCTGAAGTAGAGAAGGTATAGAAAATATCAATCCAAAAAACTCAACTTGTATCCTGGTAGGTGGTCTCCTTAAGTGCAATTTTAGCCAGATATCTGGGACAGATCAAAATATCTAAGTATATAGAAGTTATGACGCAACATCCAATTTGATGTTTTATCATGTTGGAAGCACAGAAAAATTTCTTATAATGAACAGTTTTGTAGATGCAGAATGCCTTGCTATTCTTATGTGTGCTGTCCCTTATACTGTCTTTTTTTTTGCATTGTTTTTGATCATCCAAGGGGCCGCAGTGGCCTAGCAGTTACAATGCTGGGCTTGTTATCCAGAAGATTGACGGCCTGAGTTTGAGACCCAAGCCACTGCTGCATAATGGGGTGAGCTCCCGTTATTCACTCCAGCTCCTGCCAACCTAGCAGTTCAAAAGCATGCAAAACGCAAATAGATAAATAGGTTCCGCCTAAATTGGTGGGAAGGTAATAGTGTCTGTGCGCCTTGGCATATAGTCATGCTGACCACATGACCACGGAAGAAACTTTGGACAAAGCTGGTTCTTTGGCTGTGAAACAGAGATGAGCACCACCCTTAGAGTCAGACACAACTGAAAGGGGAAACTTTTACCTTTATTGATCATCCAGAGTACCCAAAGTCATTTTAAGTTTTGATATCTACTGTCTGCAGGGTGTAGAAAGGAGATGATTCCCAGGAGGGAGTGGGTGCATCCCAGAGGAGTAAGGGGCAACTTAGTACGGATAATACATGTGAGAGAAAAAGCATGAAGACAGCCCCTCCTAATACTTCACAGAGTACATTAAGGTTGCAGATAGTCAAGTACTCATTCCAGCAAGATTTTGTCCATAAATGTGAAAACAATAAAGAACTCAAGTATCACCACACATCATTCTTGGTTTTGGGTCTGACATTGGCAGTCTCAAGAGTGTAATCAAAACTGTGCCTGTTTTTATAGGTGTTGCATTCCACTATCATGACCACAATTTTAAATACTGCAACTTTACCTGAAAATATCAAAGCATATTAACTGCTAAATTATAAGACAACAACATTGTATACTTGTTCATAGTATATTATTAGGTATTGTAATTTAGTAACTGTGTGTTCCTGCAACTTAATATAAATGTAAGTTTTACTACACCAGGATAATTGATTCTGGGTTCCATAAATTAATAGGTTTTATAGATTAAGCTATTCAAATTAGTTCAATGGATTTAAATACTTTTTTACTTTATTCATTTTTCTCTACTTTATCATTTATCTGAGAGCAGTGTGGTGATTTTTGTTCGTGTTGAGAATATCCTGAAAAATATTCCATGTCTGCCATCTAGAGAATAAAACTAAGTATTTTAAAAACTACATGGAAAATTGCATGAGAGTTGTATGCTGTGAACATGACAAATCCAGTGATAGTTGATGTCAATAAATATGTTCATTGAAATGAATTTTAAAGGCCTTTTGGAAGTTTTTCTAAAACAGAACAGAGCCTCAGTGCCTAAGTAAAGCAACTGAGGTCTGCTTTGAGGTGAGCTTGGCACTTGGTGATGGTGTGGCCACATCCATGCAGTTTTTGTGTTAATAGTGTGGGTGGGTTTTCTTCTACCTGCTTCGGGGGTATGTTTCCAATTTTCCAATCTAGCCTCTAGCCCCCATGTTCCCTAGTGGTCTCTCCTCCTATTCTGGTAGCATTAATGCTAATGCTTACTTTCTGAGCCCCAACAAGTCTGGTTAATTGTTGTTACTTAATATAATTGTGACTTTCATTGTATGGAAACTTAAACTCGCACACACACTCATTACAATAAAGAATTATTGAAAGGGACTTAACTAAGATGAAGTAAGCAGAAAATACTGACCAACATTTCACATTCATATAAAAAGGGAGGTAACTTTATGTCAAGACTTTTGATCTTTTATTTCTTTGTATAGACAGTTTTGAAAACATAATTTGATAGGACAATTTGCACTAGATGATGGCATCGAGATAATTTATACTTTGAATTGAGTTGATCAAATTTAGCAGAAACAGTGACCTAGTACAATATGAGATTCAGATCATAAATTGTGTTTACATATTGTACTAAACTATGGTTTGCAAATACCAAATGTGTGTTTATCTCACTCTTGAAGCTAGATAAATAAATTGGACTTCTGGAAAAAAACAGGCACTAAAGACAGCTCTATGAAAAGTAGAGCCAACAACTGTGGGGGAATGAAGAGACAGTGAGTCGACTGGCTCTTCATAATTCTTCCCTGGATAAGGAGGACATTAGATTGCCCACAAATGCTCCCTATAAGGCTACAAATTAGCCATCTCCAGTGAGTTTAAAATTCTGGGAGACAAAGGGATTGCCATCTTGTTCAAAGCATGGTCAATACCTTAAAAAGGACACTGTAGAGGAAATCAGGACTGAACCATGTGTGAAGAGGGGGATCAGCCTTGAGTCATTACACTTGATGTGAAGGAGGGGCAACCCCTGGGAGGAACATTAGATTATATGCCAAGGTCAGGAGTTTTGGCGCTCAGAAAGAGAAATTCTAGTAAACATTATTCAGCCATTAAAACAGATTAAGATTAATTTTATTTGACTCATTTCCTTTCAACCCAACTTTAATTTCTCCTTCTCATACACAAAAAATAAAGAAAAGGGAAGAAAGGAAGAGGGGGTTTTTTTGCTGAGAGTGTGCAGAAACTTGGGCATGGCTTCTGACCCTCAACAAGCTGTAACAATGGCTGACCAGATGACGTTAGAAGCAGTTTTACACAGGCAGGATGGACTGGAGAACAAGGTTCAGAATTTGTCTGCTACCATACTACAATTAGTACAACAGATGCAGGCTGCCCTAGGGACAGCAGTTCAACTGAATCCACTTGTTCCAGTTTTCATGCCAGGCCAAGTTTTGCAGACGGTAATTCAGAGAAGCCATGCTTGTTTGCCTGGCAAGGCAGAGAAGATGAGGACATTTATTGTTCAATGTGAGGTATTTATGGGCACCTATGCTAGGGAATTTCCAACTGACAGGGCTAGAGTTTCTTTCATTTTAAGCCTGCTAACAGCAACAGCTGCAAAATGGGCTCTGCCTATCATTCAGAATAATGATCCCATAATAGATAATTACTAGAATTTTATGGGCAGCTTCAGAAGCCATTTCAGGGATCCCATATCAGATGTCACAGCTACCTGCCACATGCATCAGCTCAGCCAACATAGCTGAGTTCAAGCTGATTGCTGCTGACTTTGGCTGGAATCAGCCAGTATTAATCGCATAGAGGCTGAATGACCAGATCGGAGCTGAACTCATCAGGCAGGGGTCCCTCAGACGATGGATCAGGTGTATCAGCTCTGCATAGTCATTGAGTCTCACCTAGAAGAAATACATGACACTTGGCTGAAAAAAGCTTCAAGTGCCTTTGCCTAGCCAAGCTAATTTCTCTCCCCTAATGCCTGCAGCAGCAAGCTCAGAGGAGAGGATCCCATGCAGTTTGGATCTACCAGGAGGTCTCCAGCAACTGAAGAGAGGCAGAGGCATAGAGATTTACAACTTTGCTTTTATTGCAGTGCTTCAGGGCATATGATGAGGTTTCCCAGCAAGAGCCCACAAAGGAGAGTTCATAGCCCCTAGAGTGATAGACACCAGGCTCAGAGAATGATGACCTAAGGAAATGGCTGCAGCCCCTCTTCCCAGAGCTTATAGGGGAGTTACCTAGATAGTAAGCAGAGTTCAGCATTAGGCAACTAAAGATATTTTGATAACAGTTCCTGTATCACTGATCATCCCCCACAGAGGAGAGGAAAGGATGAGAATTTTAATAGATTTGGGAGCAACTGTAAGCTTCATAGATTCCACCACAGTCAAGGATATCCAGATCTGGTGTCAAACTCAGTCAGGTATTAAACCTTCTTTGATTCTGATGAGATAAACATTGCTTATCACCATAATTTGGTGAAAAATGTGAGCATTCTACAACCTGTCCAACAAGTCTGAAAGAAGAGGCAGTGGATCATCGTCTCTCATTGTCACTGAATTGAGGGCTTTCAAGTTGTGAATCATGTGGAGGTGGGATGTCAGCCCTTGGATTTGAAGAACCTGGGTCCTGTTTCTTGAGCACAAAGAACGTGGGAGCTGAAGCTGGGGACTAAGAGGGTGAGAGAAAG
>JANHZU010000784.1:43677-56373 GCA_032468055.1 Acrochordus granulatus
GGGGGGCCTGGCGTAATGCAGTCCATGGGGTCGCGAAGAGTCGGACACGACTGCGCGACTGAACAACAACAACAAATAAATAAATAAGCAAGCAAATAAATATTATTTGTATTTAATATAATGAAATTGCAGTAGAGATTGTATTTGAACTGGGCTTTCTGACATTCTTCAGTAATCTTGGGATAATTCTATTGTATAAATAATTTATATTACTTCACAGCCAAAGCAGTTAACATAAAGCACTAAATATATATATTTATGGTTTTAAGGAACTATTTTCCATAAACAGAAAATATTTAACAGAATCCTAAAAGATTATCTTTCTATAACTATTGTATAATAAAAACATTAACATTCACTTATTTTGGAAGTTTATAAACAAGACATTTCTAATTATTGAAATAATTTGCCATGAACAAAAATTAGACCTCAGTGTTCAGCCACAGATGTAATAAACTTGTGACCAAAGCGGAATAAATCTGATGTTTCTCACATTTTAACCTTAATGCCATACACCTAAACTACTAATGAAACAAAGTGAATTTTCAAAACTTCACTATGATCTGACATGTCAGCAGGGTCAGATTTCAAAGAAACATACAATATATTTCATTGGACAGGTAGATTGCTGGAACCTAGCCAATCTGCTTACCTGAAAATAGCTGCAGTGTGTATAGATTGAGGCTGTAGGACTACCACAACCACTCAGGGGATCCATATGGGTAGGTGGAGAACAACACTGTAATACAGCTGGAAGGAAGGAAGGAAGGAGAAATGGTAATCTCAGTTATTACAAGATAGTATGTGATTTATACGTGTAATAGTATTATAGTTCTAGCTCTAATCTTGCAGTAGATTACGGTAAGGGATCAAATAAGAGATATGCCATAGACCTATATAAAAAGTATATGTAGTGTGAGGATTAACAAAATAATCTTACTCTTCTTTTCAAGCACTACCGAAGTATTTCTCTTTCCCATAAGTAAATGATTTATATGCTTTAAATAAATGTTGAGAAAGGGCTCTATAAATATAATCACACAGGAAAACTAAAAACATTTATCTGCTGGGTAAAATACACTAATACATCCCCCCTCTCTCAAATCAACACCATGCCTTGAGTCCTGTATAGCATGTCAATATAGGACAGCCAAGCACAGGCAACATAGAAAAAGATCCTTTAGAGAAATTATTAGTCCAAGATTTGTGAACAGCTAGGTTCATGGTTGGATTGCCAGTCATAGTTTTGTAAGGGATTGTGCCTGCTAGATCAAATTTTCTATCTCAGAGACTGAGCCTCTGTGATAAGACTTAAACCCAACTGCCTGGACTGGCTACTTAATCTGGTTAGATAGAAATTAGGCAAATGCAGACAAATGCATTTTCCCACCACTAGTAGTTAACCTGTCTCAAATATAGCAATGTTTGAGTTTATGAAAACAAATATGTGCACACTTTTCACCATTTTCACTATTAAATCCAATTTATAGAGAAATCACCAAGTAAAATGTATAAAATCACTCTGAATGATTAAATTAACTTAATTTATACTGATATGTCTCTGAATTTTGAAATATACTTTCCAGATGAGCAAAGGAAAATGCAGTGCCTAACTTGATCTATCTAGATTTTGTCCTAAGTCTTTATTCTTCCCTTGTGGTGAGAAATTGCAATATATCCTATTGTACAAAATTATTTTGTATCTTCCCCTTCATGGATCACTGCCTTGTCATGGCAAGGGGGCTTATGTAATTTGGTGAAGTTATGTATGCCCTGCAGGGCCACCCAAGATGGGCAGGTCATAGTTCTGACAAAATGTGATATACCAGAGAAGGAAATGGCAACCCATTCCAGTATCCTGGCCAAGAAAATCCCATGAACAATATCAAAAGGCTAAAAGATATGATGCCAGAAGATAAGCCCCTCAGATTGGAAGGTGTCCAATATGCTCCTGGAGAAGAGTGGAGGGCAATTACAAGTAGTTTCAGAAAGAGTGAAGCAGCTAGGCCAAAGCCAAAAGGGCACTCAGCTGTGGATGTGTCTGGAGGTGAAAGGAAAGTCTGATGCTGCAAAGAACAATATTGCATAGGAACTTGGAATGTAAGATCTATGAATCAAGGTAAGCTGGATGTAGTCAAATACAAGATGGCAAGATTGAACATTGACATCTTGGGAATCAGTGAGCTAAAATGGATGGAAATGGGCAAATTTAATTCAGAAGACCACTATATATACTACTGTGGGCAAGAATCCCTTAGAAGAAATGGTGTAATCAAATAAGAGTGGGAAAAGCAGTACTGGTGTACAATTTTAAAAATGACAGAATGATCTCAGTTTGAATCCATTCAACATTACAGTAATCCAAGTCTATTCCCAACCACTGAGGCTGAAGAGGCTGAAGTTCATCAGTTGTATGAAGGCCTACAACATCTTCTGGAACTCACACCAAAAAAAGATGTCCTTCTCATCATACGAGACTGGAATTCTAAAGTAGGAAGTCAAAAAATAACCAGAATAACAGGCAACTTTGGCCTTGGAGTACAAAATGAAGCAGGGCAAAGGCTAACAGAATTTTGTCAAGAGAACAAGCTGGTCATAACAAATACACTTTTACAACAACCCAAGAGGAAATGGACATCACCAGATGGTCAATACCGAAATCAGATTGACGATATACTTTGCAGCCAAAGATGGAGAAGCTCTAGAAAGTTAGTAAGAACAAGACCTAGAGCTGACTGTGGCTCAGATCATGAGTTTCTTATTTCAAAATTTAGGCTTAAATTGAAGAAAGTAAGGAAAACCAATAGGTTATTCAAGCATGACCTCAATCATATCCTTTATAAATATACAGTGGAGGTGATTAATAAATTTTAGATATGGTAAACTTAAAAAACTATGGATGGAAGTATATAATATTTTAAGAATGTAACTACTAAAACCATCCCAAAGAAAAATAAATGCAAGAAAGCAAAGTGGCTATCTGATGAGGCTTTAAAAATAGCTGAGGAAAGAAGGAAAGTGAAAGGCAAGGGTGAAAGGGAAAGATATACCCAACTGAATGTATATTTCTAGAGAATAGCAAGGAAAGATAAGCAGGCCTTCTGAAATGAACAATGCAAAGAAACAGAGGAAAACAATACACTGGGAAAGGCAAGAGATCTTTTCAAGAAAATTGGAGATATCAATGGAATGTTACGTGCAAAAATGGGCATGATAAAGGACAAAAAATGTAGAGACCTAACAGAAGCAGAAGAAATTTAGAAGTGGCAAGAATACGTGGAAGATCTATACAAGAAAGATCCAAATGTCCTTGATACTCATGATGGTGTGGTCACTGACCTAGAGCTGGACATCCTGGAGTGTGTGGGCTTTAGGAAGTATTACTAACAGTGAAGGTAACAGTATTCCAGCTGAACTATTTAAAATCCAAAAGGATGATGCTGTACTCAATAAGCCAGCAAATTTGGAAAACTCAACAGTTGGCCACAGGATTGGAAAAGGTCAGTTTACGTTCCAATCCCAAAGAAGGGCAATGCCAAAGAATGTTCAAACTACCGTACAATTGCGTTTCTTTCACACCCGAGCAGGATTATGCTCAAAATACTACAAGCTATACTTTAGAAGTATGTGAATTGAGAACTACCAGAAGTACAAGCTGGGTTTCAAAGATGCAGAGGAACTAGAGGTCAAATTGCCAATATTCACTGGATCATGGAGAAAGCAAGGGAAATTCAGAAAAACATCTATTTCTGCTTCATTGGATTGTGTGGATCACAGCAAATTGGCAAATTCTTAAAGAGATGGGAGTACCAGATCACCTTATGGTATGAATAGAAACCTGTATGATAGTCAAGAAGCAGCCTTTAGAATCGGACATGGAACAACAATTGGTTCAAAATTGGGAAAGGAGTACACCAAGGCTGTATATTGTCACCCTGCTTATTGAACTTATATGTGAGTACATCACATGAAAGGCTAGACTGGATGAATCACAATCTGGAATTAAGATTGCTCAACCTCAGATATGCAGACAATACTAATGGCAGAAAGTGAAGAGGAACTAAATAGCCTCTTGATAAGGGTGAAAGAGGAGAGTGCAAAAGCTGGCTTGAAACTCAACATTATGGAAAATAAGATCTTGACATCCGGTCCTATCACTTCCTGGCAAATAAAAGGAGAAGAAATGGAAGTGGTGATAGATTTTACCTTCTTGGGCTCCAAAAGCATTGCAGACGGTGATTGTAACCATTAAAAGATGCTTGCTCCTTAGGAGGAAAACCATGGGAAACCTAGATAGTATATTAAAAAGCAAAGACACAACTTTTCCCAAAAAGTTTTCCCCTTAGTAATGTATGGCGATGAGAGGTGGACCATAAGGAAGGCTGAGCACTGAAGAATTGATGTCTTTGAATTGTGATTGCTAGAGACGACTCCTGAGAGTCCCTTGGATTGCAAGGAGTTCAAACCAGTCATCCTATAGGAAATCAACCCTGACTATTCACTGGAAGGACAAATACTGAATCTGAAGCTCAGATACTTTGGCCATCTAATGCGAACGAGGACTCATTGGAGAAGACTGGGAAAGATTGAAGATAAAAGGAGAAAGGGGATGGCAGAGGATGAGATGGTTAGATAACATTGTCAGTGTGATGATCATGAATTTGAATGGACTCAGGGAGACAGTGCAGGACAGGGATGCTTGGCATGCTGCAGTCCATGGGGTTGTGAAGAGTTGGACATAAAAAACAGCCAAAGCTTTGATCACACAGCAACCATCACAAGTTTTTTGACAACATTCTATTTGGTTACCATAGCCTATATCAGTATTTCTCAACTTTTAAGTTGCATGGACTTCAACTTGCAAACTTCAATTCTGAGAGTTGAAGTCCAAACATCTTAACATGGCTTATATCAGTAAATCAGAGTTCTAAAATATCTTGCAGAGTCTGCTTCCCAACCTAGCCTGCCAAATCCAGCCTTCTAAGAGCACAGATTTTCTCCAGCCCAGCCCTTGAACTTAGTGAAACTTTGAAAAGCATCTTAGAACAGAGCACAAATGAGGTCCATTCATTTAGGGACTGATACGGTTTTATATAAGGGCATGGTGGCCAAGTGCATAAGATGCTGGGCTTGTTGGCCAGAAAATCAACAGCTTGGCAGTTCAAGATCCAAGTGCTGCCGTGTAACAGAGTAAGCTCCTGTTACTTGCCCCAGCTCCAGCCAACCTAGCAGTTCAAAAAAATGCAAAATGCAAGTAAATAAATAGGTACCTGCTAAATTGATGGGAAGGTAACAACAGTCATGACCATGGAACTGTCTTTGAACAATGCTGGCACTCTGGCTATGAAATGGAAATGAGCACCACTCCCTAGGGTCAGATATAACTGAAAGAGAAAACCTTTACCTTTACAGAAGATTTGATATAAACTGTGTTTTTGCAGATACCTATTTTACTGACCTGCTTTCTGTCTCAGCCTTTATGCATTCAATATGTAATATGATTGTAAGCCACATAGAGTTGCCTCTAGATGAGAGGGATGGCATATAAGTTGAATAATTAATTAATTAATTAATTAATTAATATGCTACAAGAATCCAGATTTTAAGATGGAGCAGTCCAACTGATCAGGTCACAAGGCAAAAGAATCCTGATTTTATCTGAAGGAATAAAACTGTGGAGAAGGAAAGACAGAGCCAGGGGTTAAGAGGGATATCATCTTAAGAGTCACTATGCTAAAGGTCCAACCCCTCGTGAAGACTGTTAACCTTATCTGGAGAGTCAGGTGTTTGGTGGGCAGTTAGAGAAATTCTTGTGACCCTGTAACATTAATAAGCCTGTTAGAAATGCATCAGCTCCTTCCAGCCTTACAGCAACACAACGTTGCTATACATAATAGAGGAATATTCTCTTTAAAGTCTTTAAATTTAATCTCTGTCAACAAAATGTATTGCCCACAGCTGAGCTGTCACAACTTGCCTTTCTAGCTTTGTGACATTTGTTTCCAAAGGTCTGAATTGCTCATGCGTACAAATATAGTATTCAGATTGCATCTTGCCACAATTACAGTTCTTGATCATGCTCCTTATGAACTGGGAAACAGATTCTGTTCACTGAAGAGACAAAAGGGCCATAGACGTGTGCAAAAATTGAATTGCTTGCACAAGAGAAACAGCTCTTCAGATCTCGTTGAGGGTAAATCATCTGATACAATTTCCAGAAATACCAGAAACTGAAACTTATGGTAATCTAGAGGCATCTGCAGGCACGTCCAAAAAGTCAAAGTCACTAAAGGCCTACCACTACCCAAAAATATCTCCAGCCAGGATATATTTTTGACTTAACCAGCACCCTGGGATCTCCCAGCAGTCTCCTGCCCAAATGGTAATCAGGTCCAGCCTGTCAAGATCTCCCAAAGAACTGGGCCCAAAGAATGACTAGAGTGGAAATTCTTTCATAAGATGTCCAGGCGTTTTGAAGCTGAAAGATCTGCTAAGCCAAACCCAGCATCACCCGTTAGTTTAACTGCAATAGTTTATTGTCTAACCTATTTGTCATATGAGAGTCATAATTATATGACTCCCACATTTGCATGCTTTGCATTAAATTGTACTGTACTAATCCAGAAGTAATAGGATAGCTCCAAATCCTTCAGTAATGAAGGTAATACAATTACACAGCACAATCCCACACACAACTATGGGCAGTCACTGTGCAGAGGTGATTAAAAAACAAGATGGCAACTTCAATTGCAGAGCCAGACAACTTTCTTGACTTCTTTCATTACCAGGATCTTCTACAAGAGTGTTTCTCAACCTCAGCAAACGTGAACTTCAACTCCCAGAATTCCTGGGGATGGCTGGGGAATTCTGGGAGTTGAAGTCTGTGTGTCTTAAAGTTGCTGAGGTTAAGAAACACTGTTCTACACCAAGTTGTTTCCAGATATAAGAATTTTTCTTGCAATTGAGCTTCTTCTATTTGCATCAGAGCATCAGCAGCTGAGCCAAACTTTCAGAAGATTCATTTTTTAAAACTAATATTTCTTTTCTAGCCCCGCATGAAACTCCAATGTGCCCACAGCCCCTGAATCATCCTTCTGGGCAAAACAGGGAGCTCCCCAAACAGCTTCAAGGCTAACAACAAGGCCTGTGTTAACAGCTGCCAAACTCCTTTCAGAAGAGATTTTTCCCTAAACTTAAGCTTCTTTTTTAAATGGACAGCTCAACAATTCTGCTCCCGGGGTTTCTGTAAGGCAAGTTAGACATCCCTGAGCTAAAGAAATTCAGTTCTTATCATTATTTAATCTTAGTGAAAACATGGCCATTCTTCTACTTTGCTCTTGAAATAATGTCAACCATTCATGAGTCTGAGGGTCAGTTTTCCAAAGAAACCAGTTACAGTATAAGAAAAAGGTTATTGATGGTTTGCAACTTTTAATTAAGGACAATGTCATTGATAAACAACAATATTATTGGCTATACCCACGGGAAGCAAAGCCATGCATACTTGGCCTCCCCAAAATTCACAAGGAAAGCATTCCACTGAGACCTATAGTTTGCAGCATCATAACACTGCTAAGTATTTGGCCACTTTATTGGCACCTCTAATCAGCAACTCTCCACACCACATCAGCAGTTCACAAGATTTTGTCAATCCAGTTTGAAATATTAAGTTGGACTATGATGAGACAATGGTTCTTATGATGTAACTTCACTGTTCACCTGCATACCTACAGATGAAGCAGTCAAAGCAGTGAGGAAAAGGCTTTTCATTACTCATTAGCTCACAGGACTAAACTAAGCCCTGACCACATTTGCTCTCTTTTGGACCTCTGTTTGACAAGCACTTATTTCAAATTCAATTACAGTTTTTACAGAGTGTAAGGTTTCCTGACTTTGATCCTGAGATTCCACAGCAGCCAAAAGTAAAAACTCAGGCAGAGGCTCTGTATGAACAGCTCTTTATTCGGCCGAGTGAAGTAGCTGGGTGGGTGCCACACACAGAGCCCAGACCTCTGGCAGCAGAAGTGCTGGGGAGCGCCACACACTGGAGGCGTTGAACAAAGCTTTTATAGGTTACAATAGCCAGTGGCAAGGCTACAACAGGTATAAATCACACAATCAACCATTATGCAAAGTTTTTTTATACATCCTTATCTTCTCTATGTACGTGCTCTTCTCGCTTTCAGTTAATGGTGGCCCTAGCACAAGCGCAGACTACAGAAGCAAGATAGCAGTAGTTAGGCTAACTTTTCCATACTATTTATCTTCAGAGAGAAACACGGCTTTGCAATGGGGTCTCCCGTATCTCCTATTGTAGCCAGTCTTTACATGGAAGAATTTGAATTCAAAGCTTTGAACTTTTTCACAGGATGTCACCCCAGCCACTGGTTTAGATTTGAGGATGATACCTGAGTCAAAATCAAAACACATGAAATGGAGGCATTCACACAATGTATCAATGACAGAAATATACAATTCACACGTGAAGATGTTAAAGGTACTATTTGGCTTTTTGGGACTGTGCCATACACATTAAAGAAGACAAGAGCCTGGATATTGGAGTTTATAGAAAATCTACACACAAAGATCAGTATTTAGCTTTTGATTCCCATCATCCTTTGGAACATAAATTGGGAGTGATCAGGACCTTAAAACATCGTGCTGACATTTTACCTTCCAGTAAAGAAAGTTCCAGGGGGCGTGGGGGCGCAAGTGGCGTAAGTGATTAAGAGCTCGGCTTGCCAGCTGGAAGGCCAGCGGCCCGGGATCGCGACCACTCACCTGGCGGTTCGAAAGCGCATGAGCGCGAGTAGATAGGCAGGCACCGCCCCTTCCGGCAGGAAGGTAACAGTGTCCGTGCACCTTAAGGCGTCCAGTCATGCCGGCCACATGATCACGGAGCCGTCCCAGGACGAACACTGTCTCTTTGGCTTAGAAACGGGATGAGCACCGCACCCTAGAGTCGGTCACGACTTGCAGGGTCTCCTTTACCTTACCTTTACAGGAGCTGAGGCGGAACAACAGGAATTCATCCTGTTGCATGGCACGGTGGATCTTGAACTTGGGCTGCTGACCTTCCAGCCAACAAGCTGCATGTCTTAACCACTTGCACCACCATGCTTCTACCTTTTGCAGAGATGCTTTCATTATCTCAGAATGCCTTGCATATATGCAAAGCCAGAGTATGAGTATGCTTGTCATGAAGTTTATTTTGTGCTTTGAAATTGATGGCTGGAGTAAAGTTTCCCAGAAGTTGAGCTCAGCTTTTCATAACTTTATGGACACATCCAGTAGTTTTCTTGGAGCAATATGGAATCAGTTTACCACCACTTTCTTCTAGGATGTTTTAACTTCTCAGGTTAGTTACTTGCCTGGTACTTTAGCCCATCCACGGACAACCAGGCCCAGTCCTCTTAGCTCTGGAGCGCAGATATGTGGTGATTGCTACATGTCTGTATTAAATTATCATTCTTTTGGCAAATTAAAAAAAGTATATTTTCTATCAAGCCTAATGCATTTTGGAAAGACTGGAGCAGAATCGATTTACAGATTATTTAAGAATCCAATGAAACGTTTCCAGATCTAATCCCTGAAGAACTGCACTGTGGGAATTTTAGTGAGGGAAGCATTGTGAACATGTAGATGCAGTGGTATTCTCTGGGTTTACAGTCAAAATATATGTAAAACTACATGAAAAATAGATAGCATTGTCAAAGATTATCAGGAATCCATGCAGTTTGGAAGAGAGGGCTTTGGACAGTGGGTTTCAGAGGATGAAAATCTAGGGGTAGCAAGATTGATACACTCTCTGCTGCCAGTATTAAAGTAGATAGTCTCAAGTGATCTCCAAAGGGCACATTCAAGCAAAAACTGTCCATATCATAAAATTAGAGCAAACTCTTTTGAAAGGTTCCTGCTATGAATCTGCTTCACTGAGAACAAGGGGAAGAGGTGATGAGTGTTTTTATAGCAAATCAAATGAAGAGTGATTTTGGTGAGTGACAGCTATAACCTTGTGAGTGACATTGCATTACTTCTGGAGTTGCAGAATGATGAATCTGTTAAAGATTATAAAACGTATCTTGTCAGTTCCCGTCTTTCTTGGAGGTAGCAGGGATATGGTTGCTAGGCAATAGCTAATGACTAGGATGAAAACGATATATCTCATGATCATTAATGCCATGGCTTTATTTTGCAGAATGACCATGGACTCTGCCTTCTTTTATTATTGAAGGCCACGTAAAGTTGTGCTTAGTTTGCGTGGTGGTTGGAGGCTGTTAAGCAAGCGGTTGGCAGAATATTTGGTGTGTCAGATGTGTTGAGCAGATAAACACCTGACATGAATTGCTGTATGACTTTTAGATGATGGAGTGGATGGACTTTGGGTGCCAGAAGTATTGATTGAAAACCAAGAATCCTTGCTGCAAAAAGTCTGTCTTGATCCAAAGAGCATCTACTCATGCTAACTGAGGGAGTCCATCTGCAATCTGGGAAAATTCCAATCTCAAAGATTCTGTGTTTAAATCAGCTTTCCTCACTTTGATGTTCTTCAGCTGCTTTAAGAATGCAAGTTTCAGAATTCCAGGCTAGCACATCTGGAGGCTGGCAAAACTTTCCCATCTTTGGGACGTTTAAAAAAGTGATATGTAGGATAGAAAAATCATCTTCTTTTGGCTGCTCCTGTCAGGGGTTGCCACAGTGAATCTTCTGTTTCCATCTTCCTCGGTCTTCAGCATCCTCCTCAGTCCCACCGACCTCCTGTATATCCTCTCTCCACAGCATCCATGGACCTCCTCCTGGGCCTTCCTCTTCTCCTCCTGCCTGGTAGCTCCATCCTCAACAGTCTCTTCCCAATATACTCTTCATCCTTCCGCAAAACATGCCTAAATCATCTAAGTCTCGCTTCTCTCACTTTAGTGCCAAACCTTCCTACCTGTGCTGTCCCTCTAATATACTCATTTCTAATCTTGTCCAACTTTGTCATGCCCAACAAAAATCACAGCATCTTGAACTCTGCTCCTTCCAGCTCCACCTGTTATCTTGTTGTCAGGGCCACTGCCTCCAGGCCATAAAGCATTGCTGGCCTCACCACCATCTTGTAGATCATCTCTTCCGCTCTTGCAGATACCTTTCTATCTCAGATCACTCCAGACACTCCTCTCCATCCACTCCAACCTGCCTGCACTCTCTTTTTCACTTCTTTGTCACATTTCCCTTTACTTTGGACAGTCAACCCTAGGTATTTAAAGTCATCCACCTTTACCACCTCTACCCCTTGCAACTATATCCTTCCATCATCCTCTCTCTTGTTTATGCACATGTACTCTGTCTTGTTCCCACTGACTTTCATTTCCCTTCTCTCCAGTGCATATCTCCATTTCTCCAGGTTCATCACAGTGCACTCCCTATTTTCACTGCAGATCACAATGCCATCTGCAAACATCATATTCCACAGAGACTCCTGTCTGACCTCATCCGTCAACCTGTCCATCACCATTGCAAACAGGAAGGTGCTGAGGGCCAATTCTTGATGCAAACCCACCCTAACTTTAAACCAGTCTGTCATTCCTACCACACATCTCACTGCTGTCACGCTGTCTTCATAAGTATCCTGTACCAACTTCACATACTTTTCTGCTACTCCAGACTTGCTCATACAACACCACAGCTCCTCTCATGGCACTCTATCATATGCTTTCTCCAAATCCACAAACACACAGTGCAGTTTCTTTTTTCTTGGCATAAAACCATATTGCTGTTCACTGATTGTCACCTCTCCTCTCAGCCTAGCTTTTACTACTCTTTCTCACAGCTTCATGGTGTGGCTCATCAACTTTATGCCTCTATAGTCGCTGCAGCTCTGTGCATCCCCCTTCTTCTTCAAAATCAGGACAAGTACACTTCTTCTCCACTCCTTGGGCATTTTCTCACTTTGCAGAATCTTGTTAAATAATCAGGTGAGCAGCTCCACTGCCATCTCTCCTAAACAGTTCTGTGCCTCTACTGGTATATCATCTGGACCAACTGCCTTTCCATTTTTCATCTTCTTCATTGCCCAGTTTGTCCTTACTAATTTCCCGTACGTCCCAGTTCACTATGTCTGCCTCATCCTCTGTCTTTCATTTTCGACATTCATCAGTTCATCAAAGTGGTCCTTCCACCTACCTAAAACAGTCTCTTGGTTTGTCAGCAGATTTCCATCTGCATTTTTTACCACCCTAACTTGCAGCACATCCCTCTCTGCTCTATTTCTCTGTCTGATCAGTTGATACAAGATCTTTTCTCTTTCCTTTGAGTTCAGTTTCTCATACACCTCATCAAATGCCTTTTCCTTTGCCACTTGTCTCTTCACTGTTTCACATCTCCTTATACTCTTGTCTGACTGCTTTCCTCATTTCTCTTGCTATCCCAATTTTTCTTTGCCTGTTTCTTTCCTCTTATGCTTTCCTGAACTTCTTCATTCCACCACCACGTCTCTTTGTCTCCTTTACTCTTTCCAGATGTCATACCAAGAACCTTTCTAGCTGTCTCCCTCACCACTTTGGTAATAGTTGCCCAGTCTTCCCACACCTCAGGATCTGACTCACCTTCTTCCTAAATTTTGCACAAAATTCTTCCCCTTTCAGTTTCCACCATCTGATTTTTGGTACAGTCCTCACTCTCTTCCTTCTCCTTGCTTCTAAGATCATCTTGCAG
>JANHZU010000784.1:69564-80803 GCA_032468055.1 Acrochordus granulatus
TAGATTCTTTCCGAATCAGACAATGTGATTGTCTGGATTTGTTTTCACATTTTGTCTCTCCTAGTTGAGGTATACCTATGATGACAATTACAGGCCTCTCTAATCTTTTTAAGTGGGAGAACTTGCACAATTTGTGGCTGACTAAATACTTTTTTGCCCCACTGTATGTGTCCAGCTGGGTTTAGGGCTTGGCACCAGCCAAGACCCCACGGCAGGGGGGGAGGAGGTGTAGTGATTGCTGTCTGGGAATCTTGTAGCTTCCAGAGGCTATGCTGCAGATATTCCAGGTTGTTAGCCCCTGTTTTTGAAGCAGGGCTTGCAAGAGCAGTTGGGATTGTTGCTGCTGTACCAGCCTCCCTGCTGCATAGCAACATCCCTGCCTGAACTGCTGGAGGCCATCTCAAGACTGGTGGTGGAGTTCCCCAAGCTGAAGGTCCTACAGGACTTTAACTTGCCCTCCTTTGGTGTGGCTTCAGAGACAGCTCAAGAATTCATGGCCACCATGAGGGCCATGGGCCTATCCCAGAACATCCACAGCCTGACTTGAGACAGTGGACAAACACCTGATACGATCTTCCTTTTGGAGCAATGGCAACGTGATATGTGAGGGATCTTTCTATATCCCCTTTGTCATGGTCATAGCAATGAGATTTGGGACTGATTCAGATGGTTTGCCCCCTGGTGACTGATGGACCCACATGGGTTCCAAAGGAAACTGGGGGTTAGTTATCCCAGAGGTCCTGCTGAGGCCCTGGCTGTAGCCTGGCTGCGGCTTTGGACAGGATTGTACTCATGCAGCTTCTCTTGACCCTTCACACCTGCCGCCCTCTGTGGTTTATCGAGGAACCGCGGGTCCTGAAAAGGACGAAGAGATGTCTGGAGCATCACTGGAGAAAGTCGAGAAGTGACTCCAACTGGCAGCTGTTAAGGCCTGCCTTGTAGTGAAGAAATGTCACTTCTCCATTCTTACTGCATCCGCAGAGCGTTGCCTAGCAACACTCTGTCTAAGGTCACCTGGTCACTCCTTGGATGGGAGGATCCAGAAGAACTGTCTTCAGGGCTGAGCTGAGGAATTTACGGAACTCCTGATGGATAAAATCACTCAAATTCGCTCTCAGGTAGACTATGCGTGAAGCAGGGCCAGGGGAGATGCCCGGGGAGAGGTCTTGCCTGGTTATCTAAACAGTTCAGTTCTGTTGGGCCTGAGGAAGTGGACAGGGACCTTGATGCTGTCAGGTCAGCCTCTTGCCAGTTAGATCCTTGTCCCTCCTGGTTGGTGAAAGCCTCCAGGACGGTGACTTCCAAGTGGGTGTCAGCAGTGATCAATTTATCATTGCGAGAGTCGACATTCCTGAGACCTTTTAAGGAGGCCCTAGTGTGCCCCCTACTTAAAAAGCTATCACTTGACCCCACCAGCCTGGACAATATTTGTCTGGTCTCCCACTTCTCCTTTTAGGGGAAAGTGGTTGAAAAGGTGGCTGCCTGGCAGCTCCAGAGGATCCTGGATTAAATTGATTATCTAGACCCATATCAGTCTGGGTTCAGGCCTGGTTATGGAAAGAAATGGCTTTGGTCACACTCATGGTGAGTGTGGGATGGGGTAGTGCATCCATCCTTGCTCTACTTGACTTCTCAGCAGCTTTTGATACCATTGACAGTGGAACTGGAGCTGGGTGGCAGAGTCTTGCTCTGGTTCAGCTCCTTTCTCCAGGGCCTGTCCCAGTCGGGGTTGATGGGGGTGAGAGGTCCAGTCCTTCTCTTTGACATCATATATTCCATACCATTTTATTTTTATATGAGACTGAAGAAGACTCCTGGATGGGAGTTGAAACGTTTCTCTGTAACATCTAAAAATAATCCAGTTGCCTTTTTAAATTTGATATGCAAATATTTTTTTTTGCAATTTTGCTCCTAATCAAATAATGAAACATCTTCAAGCAAATGACCAAGCTCAGAGAGCACCAAGGACTCCACAATCAATAAATGGATTTGTTTTGATATTGACTTCAGTAACAAGGGGCATAAACATGAAAGCCTGATTTTGATGCATCTAAATTTGGAAATGGTAGCAAGGTGGAACCAAATAGTCTGTAAAACCATTTCAAAATACATGGAATAACTGATATAGGGAAAGTCTAATATTGGTATTATTAATTGGTCTCACTGATTTTAAACAGGTAGATATAATGCATGTAGATGGAAGCATAGACTGAACTGACTTGCTTGAAGATGGAGGAACTGTCAACATAGAGATGCTGCTGTAGTTCTGCAGCTGAGCCCTGCAGTATATGCAGAACCTATCACTGTAGCCCAATGATTATTTTTAGCTATTCAGGATCAAATGTACTGATTTATGGGAGCAATTTAAGTTTAAATCTCATATCACTGCAGCAAGAAAGTCTCCACTTCTTTGGAATAGCCAGGCACATTAACAATGTATTTTTCCTTGGATGTGCATACATAGCTTCACTCATGCACATGCGCACAACACAGAGATGTACATAATTCTAATGATAAATATAACCATTCTGACTTTCCTATTTGACCATGACAGAAGCAGTTAAGAATCCATGTTCATGTTGAAAGGATATAATGATTGTAAGACATCAAATTGGTAAATTAGGACTGGCAGCCAGTTAAAAGAGGTATTCCTTTTGCTGTAATGGATACTGTATCAAAAAAGATACCATTTCTTCTAAGGTGACTTTTATTACCAGCAATTTTTATTTCTCCTAGAAATAAAATATTTGAAATATGTTGCCTGTTGAATTTGGAATTAGAAAATTCTGTCATCCTACCATCACATCACTTGGAATATTCTGTTAATCATGCCATTAATTTGATATGTGTTTCAAAATTAAATGTTTAAGAACCTAAATGGAATTTATAAACCATAGCCAAGCTGTGAATATTAAGGAAATGAATCTGTGCCTAATACTGACATCCTGTTAATTTGGTCTGTATATTTAGCTAAGTCTAAGTCTTGGTGCCCTGGGTCATGTGAGAATAAATGGTGTGACATTGTGTATGGCCTTCTTCTAATTGTAAATTCAGCACTTTCTCAGTTATCTCTACTTTTTAAAGTATTTCTACAATCTATCCTTAATTAACTTTCAGTAGGGCTTGTTATTTTTTTAAAGAGAGATTATGGCTGTGACTGACAGAATAATTAACCTTTCCTTCAGGAAAAGTGGTTCTGAGCATAGATGGAGAATTTCAGAGGCAAACTTTATTCACATGATTTCTGTAGTTTTTCAATATGATGTTGAAGAAGCAGCAAGAAACTGTTCCCTGCAGGGACCTTCGAGACTTATTCTTAGATTCTCCATCCTACAAGCCTTTACGTTAATGGGAGGTG
Source organism: Acrochordus granulatus (assembly GCA_032468055.1). Lineage (NCBI taxonomy): Eukaryota > Metazoa > Chordata > Lepidosauria > Squamata > Acrochordidae > Acrochordus > Acrochordus granulatus. The sequence goes on from JANHZU010000784.1 coordinate 72,923, forward strand.
TGGTACAGCTTACCTCCTTTGTGAATAATCCTGGAAGCTGTTAAATAAACCCATCTTTCAGCTTATTTTTATGGCAGGGTTTGGAAAAGAATTAACAAGAGATCATGGATTTTCATTGTTTAGTAATGCTGAATATACCGAGCTGATTTCATGGCCTTATGTTCTGGTATAGGCAACAAAGTCAAGATGGTGGCTGTGATGTTATGATCAAAGCTTTGCCTGATTTGATATACAGCACATAAAAAATGCCAGAGAATATGATGACACTACCCTGATTGCCATTGTGGCTTTCTTTTTATCATATATTGAGGATACCTCTGGTGCTATATAAAAGGCAATTGATGACTTTAGTCATCTGAAATATTTGTATCTTTTAGAAATACAATTCTAGCAATAGTAGTAGAGAAAGGAGGTATAAGATGTAGACAAAAAAAAATTGTCAGTAGCAGAGCACCTTCTTTTACATGCAAAATATCCCATTCAGTCTATGGCATTCTTGGCAACTCCAGGTTGACCTAGGAAAGGCTATATAAAACTCTAGCTGGGTTCATATAACATTTTAAACTGTAAAGTATGGTTTAATTATGACAATAGGTTAATCAAGACTCAAGGAATTATATTTGGTTTTAGTCTGGTCTGAATCAGACCATATTTGTTTTCGCCATAGCGTAATATAATATAACCCAGCCATTGTGGTTTCCTAACTGTGCTTGTTAGCTTGAGGTGTGCGGACATTGCCACTGCAAGGTTATTGTTAGTTAGGGGGTTAGTTAGAGTGTCCCAATGTTCTCACTTTCTATAAAGCAGCTTATATATACAGTCAAAGATTTAAAAAAAAAGTATAATTCAGTTTTGGATTTAATAAAACTAGTATCTTGATTGTTAGTCTTCAGAAGTGATTTCCAAAGCTTCTCAGGGGCCATTATGCAAATTAATGGAACTATTGAGGATGCTCTGTGTATAATTTAGGAACTTCAAAGGATCTGGGAGAATGTGAGAAACCAAAGCTATTTGGCCTCATTACTCACTATCTCGCATGAAGAATCCATACTTTTTCCATAGTCTATTTTGGGGAAGATTGGGGACTGGGAGGCTTGATCTCTGGCAACTGCAATTTTCTTGGCCACATTTTCAGAAGGAGCTTCCCCTTTTCTTCTTCCCAGGGCTGAGAGGAAGTGACTGGGCCAAAGATATCAGCAGGCTTTATCCCTAAGGTAGGACTAGAAACCAGTTTTATGATCCTTTAGGTAAATGTTCATTTACCTACAATTTCTGCCCTCAGAGCACAAGAAGAGTTGTGGTGGATAAAATTAAAAACCGATCTCTTACGCATTTTCCTCTATTAACGGCTAGTCAGATGCTGGGAAAAGTTCATAAATAGGACAGGGGTTCAATAAATCTCTTCTGCTCCTTTATCTGGTTCAAAATGAACATATTTAATAATGTGAGGCAAACTCAGAAAATTGTTTGTCACAAAGAGTATGAGAGATTTGGTCACGTTTCAATAGGAGAAATATACTAGAAGATCATAGAGTTTCAGCAAAAACTAATCTAGGCTGATTCACATATTGCATTTAATACATCTTTTTTTAGTTTACTGTACAAAAATGGGTCTTCTGGTTTTGACTTCATTAATAGTTAAAAAAATACAACTTTTCCCATTTAAATAACTGGTTTAAGCTGAACACTTGCTAATCAGCATTTATTTCAGAAGTGTCTGTTACTGGTACCTCTTTCTTATTTAAACTTTTGTAAAATGTTCATTCACAGATTAACATGATTTGGGGCATATAGCAATGAATTTTAGAGTTCTGTATTATTTAGTCCTTTGTTTCTTTATAACATAAATATGCTGAGTTTTGCTCTCTTTGCAGCCTTTTACTAGCTGCTTGGAGCACTGTTAGTCATTTTTAAGTATTCCACAAAATAAGCTTTGTGCTCTAATGTTTTTGTCCTGTTTTCTGATAATCATGGCTTTTTTGCAGCAAAATATGAAGCTGAGAAAAATTGTCTCACACATCTAGTAGCATAATGATTAAGATCATCACTAGTATTTATGGCTTCATTATATACCTATGTTTGTCAATCTTAATTTTTATGTGTATAGGTGCTCTAATGTTTGTTTGAATATTTATTTTCAAATGGCCACAAGCTGTAATAAAATTTAATTGGATTTGTGAATCTCTGATTTGGATAATTGAGAAAAAAATTACTTTAGGAAACTTTCAAAACTATACATCTTTCTATATCAATAAAACAATGGCAAACCACTTCTGAAAAACCTCATCAAGAAAACTGCAGGGACTTGTCCAGGCAATCTCTCTAAGAATTGGACACATGTCTGGTCATCAAATCCACAAATTCCAAGTTCATTCCAAATTATTAATAAATGCAGTTATTCTCTAATAAGCAAGTCAATTTGTCCACCTCTGTTTATTCTGTCATCTTCACCAGTCATTCCTCCATTGTGGGTATTTCAGAGTGTTTCCAAAAGGTGTTTCCAAAAATTATTTGTTGAATAATTTAAATTTCGAGTAAAGCTAACGAAAAAACAGTACTAGAGCTCTCCATTGGATTATGACTCCTAAGATTCTATCAGGCTATTAATACTGGACTGTGTTGTATAAATTCCAAGTTTTTGACAGTTTAATGAGAAAATATGCTTGAAATCATGTACACTGGAACCTCGGATTGCAAGTACCGCAGTTAACAAGTGTTCTGCAAGATGAGCAAAAATTTTTAAGAAAATTTAATTTGGTTAACAAGTGAAAACTTGCAAGATGAACTTTGTACAATGAGCTCGCACAGGAAATCTCACAATGGAGCCAATGGTTCTTCTCTCTCACTGCATAAAAACATAAGTTAAGTGAAAGTCGTTCAAGAGAAATTTGAATCTCAAGATTCAAATTCCAGATTCTCTTTCCAAGCAACAACCCTCCCCGTCCTCTCCTTCCTCTCATCTCCCTCACACCAGCCAGGACTCTTTTCAAACTGTACAAAGATTGACCCTCCATCTTCCCTGTCACTCACACACACACGCACACCCTCCTCGCACAGCACCATCCAGCCTGTCTCCCTCCTGCCCATCTCTTCTCCCCTCTCATAGCATATAGGCAGGATATGATAAAAAACTTTTCCAAACCACCCAGGAAAGACATTACCAAGGGAAAAGGAAAAAGGCTGTTTTGCCCTCAAGCAGTGGTGGCAGCGGATCCTCCTGATCCAACAGGGGCTGCCCAGACAGTGCCAGCCGAACAGCAGCCGATGGCCAGAATCTGCCTCAGAGCAGAACCATAGTGATAAAATTAACCCTAAAGCAGCCACCCTTCCCAGGAAAGGCCAGATGAACCTCCTAAGAACAGTACAGAAACAAGAGAGGACAGAACTCAAGGCTAGGTGGAAATCCTCTTCCATAAACCGAGAGACCATCAAGAACCATTACCCAAATTGAACCACAGTCATTATTCTCTGCCCGGCTTGGATCGGGCCCTTGGGGGCACCTGCCTCAAAATCTTCTAGCAAAAGTTAAAGTGCTGGTTAATTTGTTTTATTTTTACTTTATATTGTGTATTAATCATTGTTCCTTGTTTCAGATATTAGGGACAATCATTTCTACATAATATACTATTGAAAATGATTTTTTATGAATATTTTTGGGTGTGTAGAATGGATCATCTGATTTTACATTGTTTCCTATGGGAAAATCTGCTTTGGTGTAAGAGCATTTTGGATTAAGAGCACTCTTCCAGAACTAATTATGCTCACAATCCATGGTTCCACTCTATTTTTTTAAAGTAATAAACTATCTTCTTCATTCAGACAGATAGCTGGACAGGTCTCACTTGAGAGGGTAAAGGCCCCAAAGTTTTCTGTAATGTGATAGCATCCTACCTTATTAGAAATAAAAGTTTAGAATCTGATGAGGCTCAGTAAAAAGGTGACTGAGCTTTCCTGAATGTCTTCCTGTATATACAGAAATGGGTGTTTCTCTTAAAAAAAGCATTCTCTTATTTCACCCATTGCAAAGTTGCAGGTTTATAGCTGGTGATCAGGGCACAATATTGTTCAGAAAGGAAAAAAAATCCCAGACTAGTTCCCACAGTGGTTTAAAATCCTAAAGCTGCTTTATGAAAATAAGATTAGGTTGCGTTTCCAGAGCATGCATAGCCTAATTTCTTAACCCATTTCCCTGACTTTGCACAACAAATTAAGCCCAATAGTTTGCACATTCAACACATTAAGTGACAGAAAAAAATTCATTAATCAAGGTTACCAGTACTCATGTTTAGAACCTATGGATGTAGCTAAAAACTGCTTAATAGACCAAGTTAAGCATGTTTTGTGATTCTTCCATATGTGATATCAGGCTTAATGGAATGACTCAATTTACCAACAGGTGAAGATCATGGCTGCATATGCACAACCCTGTGAATAAGAAACTACCCATTTAAATTTAATGGATTCTCTTGCTGATAGGTAAGGCTAGATTTTTTATACTTTCCAGGGGTTTGAGAACTTTGGGGAAAGGGGTGGGGGGTTGTGTTTCTTCTTATGTTAAGCTTATTTTATTAATTTGATTTGAATCTCACTTTTTAACCAGGAGCAAAAGGCCAACAGGGTCTGTTTTTTCACTACAACACCAACCATGTGAGGAAGGCTGGGCCAAAGTCTCAAAGAAGCTTTTCTGGCTATGGGGAGACTCCAATCTTCACCATAAGAATATCCCTATTCCACTTAAAAAGAGAAGAAACTGCCAATTTTTGGTAATTAGATCAAAGGAGGTTTCAAAAATATGGTTTTGAGGGTGTGTTTTTTTGTCCTGGAGAATGTTCAACAAGACAAAGATACTACTATATTTCATCTCACAGTAGAACTGATACCTCTGGCAAATACACTGAACTGGGAAGAAAGGCTAAACCTGCCTGGGAATTTTGAAAAGGAAGTTAAAATTTACTACTTTTGTATCATGGAGACCAGATCTGTAATCTGTCTTTTCACAACTGTTGGCAAATTAAAAGAAGCCTTCATAATGTCTGATCCCAGGTAACCCCAGGACACAAAACAAAGATGCCCTCAAGATCTTTTGCACACATATAGGACTCTCCAAATGTCCTTTTCAGGTAAACATTCCTTTCAGGATACCAAATGTCACAACTATTTTTAAAAATAAGATCTCTTCCTTTGTGTGATTATCACCTCCAACCATAAAATTAATTAAGCAGGAAGCCATTTGATGTGGGAAACAAGTGGGGTCAGCAGGTTGCCTAACCACTAGGCACCCTCTTCTGGCCACCTAGCTAATTGCAGTTTTCTCAGAATTCCTAGAGGTGTGACTCTATAGTACCTCCAAAAGTTGTGATTGCCTGTCATACTTTCACCCATGCGTGAGTATGTTCCTGGCCTGGATATGAACCCAGGAAATTCTTCTAACACAGCCATTGGCCATGTTTCTATCTGTCCATCAAGTAGGAAAAGTTTTCAGAGAATCAGGCTGGGGCTGAAGGGAGAATGAGACAGACTGGTGTTGGAAACAAATTAAAATTTTCCTGAACGAGACAAAACTCTCCTAACTTTTTAATCGCTTGTAGTTAAGCATAGCAACAAAACCAGTGGCTGCTTCATAGAATATGTTTCACTAGCATAAAATGATGACACACGGTTTGTGGTCCACCCATCTTGCCTGAAAACAGCTTAAACAAGGACTTAAGCAAGCATTTTTACAAAGCACACGTTGCTTTAGGACCAAATGATCACATTCACAAAACACGCTAAATCAACTTTTTTGCAGCTCATTGTGGGACAAGGAATCCACCGTTTGACAAGTCTACAGTTCAAGCACATTGCAAAGGTAAAAAGTGGTTAATTCAGAAATCAGATCAAAATAATTGTGTGAATACAAGTAGTCCTCAGCTTATGATCATAATTGGGACTGGATCTTCTGTCACTAAGCGATGTGGTCATTAAGTGAGTTCACTCAATTTTAAAACCATGTTTAAAGCAAATCATGTCATTGTTAAGCAAATCATATGGGTTGTTAAGCGAATCTAGCATCTCCCATTGATTTTGCTTGTCAGAGGCCAGCTAGGAAGGTTGCACAGAGGGATCATGTGACCCGGGACACTGCAATCATTGTAAATACACACCAGTTGCCAATTGCCTAATTTTTGATCATGTAACTGCAAGCACAATGCAATGGTTGTAAATGCAAGGACTGATTGTAAGTTACTTTTTTCAGTGCCATCCTAACTTCATATGGTCACTAAATACTGGTTGTAAGTTGAGGACTACCTGTGTAGGGTCTTGCATGAGCCTAGTTAGGATTTTTTAAAATTCATTAGTGAAACTCACAGTGCCCTCACTCATGGGATATCACTCTTTTGGGGAATGGCATGGTTCTAATGAGAGGTCCTCTAGATCACCAAAATCTCCAGCAATTTTGTGGAAGGCTACAAGAACCTTGCAAAAAATTTTGCTGATTTCTTCAGTTTGTATGGTGATGGAGTATTTCTTGTTTCAGAAACCTGGACAAAGATTTAGGTCAGCATGTACCCATTAGAAGAATACTGTCCCCAGGTAGCCAAATCTATTTTTGTTGAAGGATTAAAAAAAATCTTGATTTCTCAACTAGCAAAGAGCACAAAACATATGTTCTAAAGTTGCCAGAAAGCACACTTCAAAAATTTGCAAAGGAGGTGTGCTGAAAAATATCAAGAGGAGGCTGTTTTTAGATTTTTAAGAAAAGATTCTGACTGTACCAATATAATTTTTAAGGTGTGGAATGAGGAAATACTAGAAATGACACACAAGTTGCACATCAGTACCCCCAAAACACATCTCAGACAAATGAGAATTTCCAGACTCCTAGAGAAAATAAAATATTGGGAGATTTATGAACTGTGGGCCACCTGGATTTATTATTCTTCGTTCCAGGAAGTTGCCTTTTTAAGCATGTCCATTTTGGAGAATCAGAAAAAGCATTTTTATACTTTCACAGCAAGGAAGGAATGTCTATAAACAGAAACTAAGGAAAAGACTGAAATCATTCTCACCCATAGCAGATTTATATCCAGGCTTCCAAGAGCTTCATCACTAGTTCATTTAGTGGATTTCTTGCTTGACTCCTTTCGTTATTAGGAATGGTTAAACAAACCAGGAAACTAATCCATGGTTTACTTAGCTCTGTATACTAGGTTTATCAGGTGTCCCAATTGGCTTGTTCTCCTCCTACAAGCCAGAATCTGAAATGACTTTTTTTCTGGGGCTTTGCTTGAACCAAGAATCTTGGTTTGCCCATAAAGCAAAACAAAGAACAGAGTTATTCCATGGGATGGCCAATTTATACTGACATTGGGTTGGCTCTGTTGTTCAGTCATGCAGTCATGTCCGACTCTTTGTGACCCCATGGACTGCAGCATGCCAGGCCTCCCTGTCGTGCACTGCCTCCAAGAGTCCACCCAAACTCCAAGAATCCACCCATGGCACTGACTATGCCTAAATCCACTCCCATCTCATCCACAATGCTATCTAACCATCTCATTCCCTGCCACCCCTTCTCCTTTTGCCTTCAATCTTTCCCAGCATCATGGTCTTTTCCAGTGAGTCTTCTCTTTGTGTTAGGTGGCCAAAGTATTTGAGCTTCAGCTTTAGTATCTGTCCTTCCAATGAATAGTCAGGGTTGATTTCCTGTAGAATTGACTGGTTTGATCTCCTTGCTGTCCAAGGGACTCTGAAGAGTCTTCTCTAGCATCACAATTTGAAGGCATCAATTCTTTGGGGCTCAGCCTTCCTTATGGTCCAACTCTCACAGCCATACAATACTACTGGGAAAACCATAGCTTTGACTATAGTTTGGGTTGGCACTAATGGGCAAATCAAGTTCAA
>JANHZU010000784.1:98146-111748 GCA_032468055.1 Acrochordus granulatus
AAGACAGGGGGGCCTGGCGTAATGCAGTCCATGGGGTCGCGAAGAGTCGGACACGACTGCGCGACTGAACAACAACTGGATATTTTCAGGTGGTCTACTTGTGTGACCCTGGGATAAGGGAACACCTGTGGACAAAATGCATACTCTTTACCAACAAATGGTAGCCTCACCCTTTTCATTGCAGTATACAGTATTTTGTTTGAAAGAACCAAGCTATATAATCCTCAACTTCATGATATACCTTTTGATGGATTTACAGTAAACACTTCTGAGTACAATCAGTGATCAATTGTATGGATGCTCTTTTGAATAAAAATTAGTTCTGAACCTGAAATATACTCATTTCAACATTGTGGATAGATATCTCTTCCATTTAATTTACTGGAAATGATAACGCTGCATATCTCACATCTAGTCAGCCAATATTAAGGATGGACTAGAATGAGCAAAGAGGCAGGCCAAAACATTTGGGGAGGCTAGCCAAAGAGCTTGCAAGACTTACCTGGGCCATTCCATTTAACAAAAACAATTTAAAGAGCAAAGGAAATTTAAAGGCTATCCTCATAGCCCTTTAGTATCAGCCTGCGAAGAGGATCTGTGGTGATGCTGATAGTTGTCTGTCTTCAGTTTATAGTTCTAAATTCATTGTACTTTTTCAGAACGGGAATAAATCACATACTCTTCCATGATATGTTCAGAGTAGTATCTGATTTAGAATGAGTAGATATTATCTGTCTGAGTTGGTACAGATGGATATTTCAGTTGCTATATTCTAAGCTAATCTTCGAAGAAGAGCACATGCATGGCTCCAGTTGAAAGTGCTCAATGCACAATAGGTGGAGCTTCAGTTGCACCATGTAGGCACCATCTTTACTTTTTTTTAACCATACCTTGAAGACACCCAGTCTGATTGTTTTCAACATACAGAGTAGATGACATTTTGGAGGGTTCACACTAGGCAAGCTCCTTCACAAAGTTCCAGGTAGATATTGTTTTTTCTTTTCTTTCATTCTTTTTATTTTTTCTTTCTTGAATTGGTTGAGGTTTATTTTAATCTCATGGGTTTGTTGTTTAAACTAATGATTCTGATAGGCAAGAGAAAGGTTCAGTTTCCTGAATTTTTAAGTGCTTATATTTTGATCGTGATCCAGGTTCAAATCTGTTCTCATTGAAGAAATTACGTATTTTTAATTTTTTCCAAGTGATAATGCTCTTTATATCATGGAAAGTTATAGGTTGAGAACTATATCTGAGAATATATCTATATCTAAATCCTTGCTCACAAGGCCTCAAGTTTTGGTAATTTCCCTTTTGATCACTTCAACACCCTCTACATGACAATGAACATCAGCTGGAAACTTCAACTGGTCCAGAATGCACTAGTGTATGCTGTGTTGGGTGCCCCTAGATTCTTCCCGACTATAACCCTATTGTGTGAGATGCATTGTCTCCCAGTTTCTTTCTAGATGTAATACAGGGTCCTGGTTATTACCTTTAAAACCTTACATAGCATGGGACCAGGAATGTAGGTCTTCTTCTCCATGAGAATCTTATCCCATCAGAACGGACAGTGTGGGGATGCTCCAGGTCTCTTCCCTTAAACTTTGGCTCCTTGGAAGTATGCCTTTTCTGTTGTAGCTCCTTTCTCCTTCTTTCTGAAATCTGATGGGGCCCCACTATTTTAACCTTCAGGAGAGCACTTAAAACGTGGATCTTCGCCCAAAAGTTGGGATAAGATGACAGGGTGGGAAAAAATGTCTGGGTTGCATCAAGCAGGTTTTTCTGTTTTTAATATTCATTTTATTGCTTTTGATTTTTATTGCGTATCTGTGGTTTTATTCTTGATTGTAAGCTCCCTGAGTTTGGTGTACGATGGGTGGGTATACAAATGTTTTAAATAAGTAAATACATAATAAACAAATGGTCTTGTAATAAACTGAATTTGTTAAAGACAGATTGGAGTAGGGATTATAAGAAAGTCATATTCTTAATTGTTTTTATATATGGTATCTGTATCAAGATTGGTATACGCCAGAATGTGGAAGGAAGAGAGGATATTTATAGTGGATGACTGGCTTTTAAAACTTATTGATTAAGCTGAAATGGCAAAGCTGACTGTCCTTCTGAAGGATTCATAGACGTTTTGGGATGTTTGAAGCCATTCTGGGACTTTCTGCTGAAGAAATTTACCAAAGAAATTTTTGTAGATAGACTAGATGACTAGAAATTAAAATTTAAACTTATATAATGATGAGAAACATTGTATAAAATGTGATTGGAAATATTAAATTGATAAAAATATAATTAAGATATTGATATGTTAATGAGTTAATGAGTTGATAGAAAGGGAATATGTAATAGGAATAAAAAGTTAATAAAAGTGTATAATATAACATATATAGTTTATAGTTTGATAGAACAGAAATGCATATTATGGTTTAAAATTAACTAATATAGCATATAATATATAGTTAACATATTGATCAGATTAGAATGTAAGAGGGGAACATGTGTGTTCTGGGAAGATACCCATACAGAGTTAGGGTGGGAATGTTATATGAATGACGGTTTGTTTTCCCCTTTTTTCTCCTTTTTCCCTTTTTCTTTTCATTTGTTCTATGCTGCATTGTATAGATTGCTTTGTTATTATGTGTTGTTTTACAATGTATTTCATGTAGTGTTTTGTTTTGTTTTTCTGTGTTATTGAAAATTAATAAAAATGTAAATAAAAAAGAAAGTCATATTCTTCCTGAAGAAAAACACTTTTTAGCTAAAAATGGGTGGATCATATATAAATGGAAATTCCAAAGTCACAGACATTAAAACGTTAAAACATTGACAAACTTTAGAATAGAGCAACATTGGATTTAATAGAACACTGATATTAGTACAATAATAGGATTGCTCAAATGGCTTAGGTAGATGTTCGTAGTCCAACCAGAGATAAGCCATTATACTTTATATAATTGTTTTGCAAATATTTTTGGCTTACAGGGTAATACATAATTATAGCTATAAACTTTAATTAGACTTGGATAATTTAGTCTTTACAATATTTTGATTCACACAGAAGAACAAACACAGTTGCTTCAACAGTTATAAATTACCTCTTCTTCAGTATCTCTCCCACCTAAATAAATCTTTCATTTTCTCCCAAATCTTCAGGGTAAGTCCACCTCTCCCTAGTTTGAATGGCAAATAGGTTAGGTATCTGATGTTTCACCTAGCAGTCTAACAAGCCCTTGCCAAACTGGGTAGCTTCATCTGTGGTCCTGCAGACTTGCTGGACTACATCCGCCATCCTTTCCCCATCCAAGGTACTGAGGTCCATCCCTGGAGAAATGCATCCTGTGTCATGGTTGCAAAATTCTGATTGAGCCAAAGTATCAGGTGCCATGTTGGCTGGGAAATTATGTATACTTATCAGCAGAGAACAAGTACAAGCAGTAAATTTGCTCAGCATTGATAGTCCAACAGTTCATCTCTGGCTGCTGGCATGAGGGTGAATAATTTATAAACTGTTATCCAAAGCCAGGGAGAAGGTCATTAGCATTTTAATGAAAACAATGTAGGCATTGTACTAAATCTTTGCATTCTTCTTCTTTCTTCTCTTCCTCCAGGAAAACAATTCTGCCAAGTGCTTTGAAAACAGCTGACGACACCGGATAATGTGCTGACTAGCATTATGGGCAGGCGATACCCAGGGGCTCACTATCGTCAAAGCAATTCATGTACGTATGCGAGGCCTTTCCCGGCTGACCCATTGAAAAGCCCAACAAACCATGGTAGCTTATTTTGAGTGGCTTGTGATTTTTAAACGGCAGAGCCAGCGTCGTTGCTGCAGACATTGTGATTTATTGGGCAACCTTTATAATGGTATGTGAAATTGCACGGGAGCAGTTTAAAAACCCAGGTGAGGTGGTTTTCAGACATTCTCCTAACTGGAAGACAAAAGATTTGCTGTGTGTCAGTTACTCGCTTCTCTGTTTGGATTTCTCATTCAGCATTCAGGCACAGATTGAATTGTGGTGTTTTTAAGACTTTTTATTCTGTGTTTGGTCCCTGGCTTGGATAAGCTTCAGCAAGTGAGAATTCTAAGATTGGTATACTGGGTTCTTTAAAATATATCCCTCCTGTAACATAATTTTATTAATTGGTATTCTACTCTTTGGGATAAAAGAGTGCCATCTTATTTATTTATTCATTCCATTTGTAACTGCCACAATTATGCAACTTTCAGCAGCTTATATTGGAAAACAACAAAATATAGTGATAATTGAAAAAGCAAACATGAAAAATATTTGATTTATCTTAAAATTGGAACACATAAGCAATTCTGTGATCGTCCCTCCAGACAATGAATTTATTTTGTTCTCCTGATGATTCCCAGTTTTATACATATTATATACATTATTTACAATGTATGATATTAGTTTAACACTTGGATTCTTTATATGTCTGCTTTTAATTCCAAATCAAAGGTTTGGAGAGTTGTATATTGCTCAAAGTCGATTGACTGGAGTGGACTATAAACCCTGTAAATAAATAATTAATGCTATCATAACTAATTAAAAAAATCTTGATTCTGAAAAGCCATAAGGATCACACTGACCCTAATATTTTGTGGGTAAGCAGTTCCACAATAACCAGGCCACAGTGGAGAAACTCCTTCCTATTGTGGGGATCCACCAATGGTTTTTTTGTACTGGATGGGTGAATTCTGGTTGAAAGAGATGGTTTTGCAGGTACCTTGACTTACGTAAGTCTCCACTCTCCTGGTTAAACATTCCCTGTTCTTTAAATCTTTTTTTCACAGGATCTGGTTGTTCATTTCCTGATCATTCTCATTGCCCTTTATGACTTTGCTCCAGGTTTTCCAAATCCTTCATAAAGTGTGAAGCCCCAACCTGAGTATAGTACTTGGGTTCTGATCAGTGCAGAGTAAATTGAAATTATTATTAGAATTTGTACTTCTGTGATGACAATTTATGATGGCATATTTTATGTATTTTTGCCTACCTTTATTATTGTTATAAATAACTCAAAGTGAGAAACTTACTTAATACTTCTTCTTCCTCCTGTTTTCCCCACAACAACAACCCTGTGAGGTGGGTTAGGCTGAGAGAGAGAGAGAGAGAGAGAATGACCCAAGCTTACCCAGCCAGCTTTCATGCCTAAGGTGGGACTAGAGCTCACAGTCTCCTGGTTTCTAGCCTAGTGCCTTCATCAGGTTCTCATATCCCTTTTTCACAGCCATACCCCATTGTTAATTCACGTTCAGTTTGTAATCTTCCAAACTCCTTTTCACAAGTATTTGTGCCAAGCCAAGTGTCCCTTACTTTGTGCCTATAAATTTCATTTTTGTTCCCTAAACACACAGGAGAAGAAACTCAGGTGATATGCACTATTTTCTACATTTCCTGTTTATGGAAAAACAAGAATTTCATATCCCCCATAGACAAATAAGTTGTTTATGACAGCATCTCTCACCCTAGAGGTACAAAAATGCATGCCTTTTCTCTACCTGCTTTTAAATATAACAGCAACAAATATCCCCTACAAAATACGCTTGTTTCTGAAGTTGTATGTTTTCGACCATACAAGTGTTGCATCCAGTCAAAAACCAGTGGGATTTTGGGATCCAGATTTTTTTAGTTCCTTACAAAATGATGTTTTGCCAGGATACTTGGCACATCTGTTCGTGCACTGAACCTGGCTCACTGATGTGGCACAATAATAGGAAACAAAGCTTAATCAGAGATGGCATCATACATGCTGCATATATTAACAAGCTGCTCCGTTTCCTAATGTCTTGCATTTCCTTTGCATATGACTTATAATTTCCTGTATTTAACTAAATGAGTAAGTAATAAACCAGGATGGTCTTTGTAGATATGCTTAATTGGGTGCAGATAATGTTATTAAGGGGGATATGGTGGCTGAGCAGTTAAGACGCTGGGCTTGTTGGCTGGAAGGTCAGCAGCTCGAGTTCGAGTCACAAGCGCCGCCCGCTAACGGGGTGAGGTCCTGTTACTTATTCTAGTTCCTGCCAACCTAGCAGTTTGAAAGCATGTAAAAATGCGAGTAGATAAATGGTGGGAAAGGTAACAGTGTTCTGTGCGCCTTGGTGTATAGTCATGCTGGCCGCCTGACCACAGAAGCATCTTCAGACAAATGCTCCCTTGCCTGTGAATCGGAGATGAGCACCCCCCCAAGGTTGGCCATGACTGGCAAGGGAAGCCTTTATCTTTAACGTTATCATTAACACTAAGTGAGCTCTGATTTCACACTGGAAATGCACATAAGAAATAATACATTACTTGTTCAGAAGAGAAACCTACCTATACCTTCCTTCACCTGAAACAACTTCTCCCAGATGGATTTAGGTGGTCCTCAACCTATGACCAGTCGTTTAATGACCATTCAAACTTACAACAGCCTCAGAAAAGATATTTAGGCCCATAAGGCACTTCTGACTGTCATACAGTCTTGCCCCTCATTTATGATTGGTTGCAGTACCCCCAATGTGACCAGACTTTGCAACTTTTTTGCTTGTTTCTGGCTTTTTTTATAGTTTCTGACAAAAAGAGCGCATTTGTGATAATGTATTTGCTTAACGAGAATGTGATTCACTTAGTGATTGCACGATTCAGACTTAAAATGGCATAATTTGCTTAACAGCCATATAAATGATTTAAAAATTGGGTCTGGTCATGTGAGTGCCTCAACTTATGACTAAATGACTTACAGCTGAAATTCTGGTCCCAGTTATGAATGTAATTGAGGACGACCTGTCTCTAAATGAGACATGCATCTCTTTCTAGGATGAACATTTCTTATATATTTTGGTTGCTGAAATGTACCTTGGCAGATCTTGCTTTGCTTCTTTCTCTCTTCAAGGTTAGTTTGTGAGAAAAGGCTTAAATGTCTTTTTAGGAGGTGAGCTTTCCCTTCTAATCCTTGAAAAATTACAGATAACAGTGTCTCTCCCTTGGCTCCTGTCAGAGGTATGCCCCACACCTTCATTACAAGGGATGTCCAGTTGACCTTCTGAAGAGGCAGCAGATGAATTGACCTTTGCCACTTCCCATCTTCTACCTGATGCTAATGCCCGTGGCTACGGCCAAAGCTGCTAAGATAATATCATCTGTCTTGTCCTTGCCGTTGTGGTACTTGGGGCAGAATCCTTTTAATAATTGTTTTCTTTTGTAAATGCTTTCATAGCATAGCCGATGATGACGATGCAGCTTTTTCATCAGTCCCGACCTAACTAAACTTCAGTTCCCAAACTTTAATTTGGCTCTTCTAAGTAAGTATTCATATTTATTTTTAATACTTGAGCATAGAATTTGTATCCACGTGTAGAATTCGTATTGTGGCAAACGACAAGCATCGTTGAGGCTCTGCAGAGTAAGACTGAAGTGGTGGATTGGGATTTGGGAGAGCTAAATGCATAACAGCCGTCACATTTAGCGGGGCTCCCAGCCTAATTCCCCTGACATCATTATAAGGATAAATTTGGAATGGAAATGGAGGGATGAGCAACACCTTGAGATGCTACAAGTGAGAATGGAAAAACAATTACATACAAATACCTTAAGTCAACAGCACTTCAGATGCAACTTTAAGCACTTATGTCTAAGTTAAAATGTATAAGTACGCCTTAGACCAGCATTTCTCAAATGTGGCCACTTCAAGATGTGTCATCTCCAAGTCCCAGAATTTCCAATGGATTGTCCTAGAAATTACTAGGACTTCAAAGATATCAGAGTTGATTGACCAGTAGGCAGTCCCAACCCTAAGGGAGGTTAAAATTCATGGGTGAACAAAGTTGCTCTGAACTGTTACAGTTTCACTTTAACTAACAAAAGGAAAATAAATTCTGCAAATCAAAAAGACGACATAAAAAATGTGTGTAGAAGCTTAATGTTTGTATTATATAACATTGCAACTTCTGAATATGGCAGTTTCACAGCTTTTGTGATTTTGTTGAGTAGAAGTAGGTGGAAATAAGAAAAATAAAGGCCACTTTTTCAAAATACTGATAGGATATTTAAATAAGGATTTTTAATCTCTGCCTCTGGTGTCAGGCTCCTTTGTTCTAAATCTGCTATAAATATTGAGTACTTTAAAACAAAAATGTTGCCCTGCATACACAAGCCCAAAATTAAAATCCCAGCTTCATTAGGTTTTCCTGTAAGAAGGCAGAGTTGTAGAGGCTTAACTCATTTGCAGTAAATAAAGGATGCCAACATGCAGCAGCGATAAAATATCTATCTTGGCTGGGCTTCACAAGCTGCAACTTTTCTCCTGCCCTTTGTGATAATTCCCTTAGTCATTTTATAGCCTTAAAAATGGGGGAAAATCCTAGGCTTGCGGATTTAGAGAATACAGATTTACATCCTTCCAAAAGAAGAATGGTGTAAATATTCTTATATACTGAGAACTTTTAATGATTAGAATTTGGCATTCCTTCAGAGCATTTTTTTAAAAAAGACTTAATAAATTTTCTACTTGCTGTAGCCAGCCTTTATGCTGGTTATAATTTAATCCAACTTCAGTGACAGTTATTTAGTTAGTTGAACTTTATTACAGTTGTAGGTCAGCATCATTTCTAGAGCAGAAAACTTACTTTCTCCAATGTTTTTGTGAAAAACTAAATTTAAATGGCAACAAGCTATATATGCCATTTCTGTTTTCTTGGCAAATACAGTTTATTGAGATCATGATAAGATAAGATATAGCAACACAAAGGCTGTGATTATCTTTGTCCATAAAAGGCACCTGCAACCAAAACTATAGTTTATAACAAATTGATGGTTTATTAGTGAAATCTTGAGATTTTACCAGGGAAAATGTAAGAAAAAATTAATATTGCACCCAACTGAACTACCATAGTTATACACTTAGAGAGAGGCACTGAATTTGTGCATAAGTTTATTTGTATTTATTTATTTATTATATTTATATGCTGGCGAAATCTGAACACTCTCGGCGGCTAACAACAGTAAAAAAAGTTAACTTGTTTATTTTCAGATTCGCATAATATATGAGTTTGGGCATTGCTGTGATCGTATATGTCAGTCAGATCATGACTTCCTACTTAAATCCTGGCTCACATTCCTAGCTTAGTTCAATTAATGAAACCATTTATTGAGAGTATATTTTAGAAGTACCAAGACAGTTTTAAAAGGTAGCCAGTCAAAAGTTCTTGCCTCCTTGAAAGAATATAGTTTTTATATTTCTATGCCCATCTAAGTTTTCTCAAATACATGTATTTTTCAGTGACTCATTAAAGAGCAAATAGATTTCTGCACCACCAACCTTGTGGTTGAACAAAATGGCTGAAGAGGACAAGATGGTTCTCCAATCTAACTCTCCAGATCCTTCTCCTCTATTCACCATGAGTACCACATGATTGCTGCTGCTTAGCAGTCTTAGCCCGTGTTGGCTCCAGCCACAACATGTGCACAATGGATGTCACCCGTTTTCTTTCTCTCCTTCTCCTAATTGCTATCTCTGCAGAAATAATAGGGCATAGTAAGTCCATTGTGTGGCAAATTCAATTCAGTTTGCTGTTTAAGGGACATTTGATTTTATTGGATACCTTTTTTCCCTTTTCATCTATTAAAACAAGAAATTACTGTCATGTTACATTTTTATGGTAATCAGATAGGAGCATCCATAGGTAACGGTTTAAAAAAGTCAAGATGGCAGGTACAACCATGTGATCAAAGCTTCATCCTTTTATTGTGCATGTACACATTTTTTGTCTACCTGAAGTTTAGGTCAGTAGATCACAAGGCATTATCATTGACTGAAATGATAGAAATTGATTTCCAGAAGGAATTCCTGTAAGCTTTCGGCTTTCAAAAATTCTATTTGGCATAAATTTATCAAAGATTCTCAGGACTTTTGAGAGTATTTTAGAATATATTAAAAATGTATGCATTCTGTTCAACCATATGCTGACTCCAAAGAGACAGATCAGCAAATGATGGAATATCTTTCAGGAGACTTTAATTGGTACAGTAAAATCTCAATTTAACAGACTCATTTAATGGACCCTGGGTGAAATTAACCATTTCCAGCCCAACGATCTTCAGAAATAAGGACAAGACCCTTTTGTTGTTCAGTCCATCAGTTGCATCGAACTCTTTGCCACCCCATGGACTGCAGCATGCAAGGCTTCCCTTTCCTGAACTGCCTCTCTGAGTCCACTCAAATCCACACCCATCACGTCTATGGTGCCATCTAACCATCTCATCCTTTGCCATCCCCTTCTCCTTTTGCCTTCAATCTTTCCCAGCATCACAGTCTTTTCTATTGAGTCCTTTCTTTGCATTATGTGGCCAAAATATTTGAGCTTCACCTTCAGTATCTGTCCTTCCAATGAGCAATCAAGGTTGATTTTCTTTAGGATTGACTGGTTTGATTTCAAGGAACCCTTAATAGTCTTTTCCAGCACCACAATTCAAAGACATCAATTCTTCAGCGTTCAGCCTTCCTTATGGTCTAGCTTTCACAGCCATACATTACTCCTGGGAAAACTATAGCTTTGACTATACAGATCTTTGTTGCTAAGGTGAAAAAGTTTTCTGCTTTTTAGGTTTGCCATAGCTTTCCTTCCAAGGAGCAAGCATCTTTTAATTTCATGGCTGCAGTCACCATCTGCAGTTTTCTTGGAGCTGAAAAAGGTGAAATCTGTCATTTCTTTCCTTCTGTTTGCCAGGAAGTGATGGGACTGGATGCCATGATCTTAGTTTTTTTAATGTTGAGTTTCAAGTCAGCTTTTGCATTCTCCTACTTCACCTTCATCAAGAGACTCTTTAGTTCCTCTTCACTTTCTATCATTAGAGTGGTATCATCTGCATATCTGAGGTTATTGATATTTCTCCCAGCAGTCTTAATTCTGGCTTGTAATTCACTGAGCCCAACATTTCATGTGATGTACTCTACGTATAAGTTAAAAAAGCTGGGTGACAATATGCAGCCTGTCTTTACCAATTTTGAATCAATCTGTTGTTCCATGTCTGTTTCTAACTCTTGCTTCTTGACCTGTAAACAGGTTTCTTAGGAGGCAGGTAAGATGGTCTGATACACCCATCTCTTTAACAGTTTGCCACAGATTATTGTGACCTACACAATCAAAGGTTTTAGTATAGTTAATAAAGCAGAAGTAGATGTTTTTCTGGAACTTCCTTGCTTTCTCCATCACCCAGTGAATGTTGGCAGTTTGATCTCTAGTTCCTCTGCCTCTTTGAAAACCAGCATATACTTCTGGTAATTTTTAGTTCATATACTGCTGAAGCCTAGCTTGTAGTATTTTGAGCATAACCTTGCTGCATGTAAAATGAGCATAATTATACAGTAGTTTGAACATTCTTTGGCATTGCCCTTCTTTGGGATTGGAACGTAAACTGATTTTTTCCAATCCTTTGGCCATTGTAGTGTTTTCCAAATTTGCTGGCATATTGAATGAAGCACTTTCACGGCATCATCTTTTAAGATTTTAAATAGTTCAGCTGGAATACCGTCACCTCCACTAGCTTTCTTGTTAGTAATGTTTCCTAAGCCCCCCATAACATCACACTCCAGGATGTCCTGCTCTAGGTCATCAACCAAACCATCGTGGTTATCAGGGACATTTAGATCTTTCTTGTATTGGTCTTCTGTGTATTCTTGCCATCTCTTCTTAATCTCTTCTGCTTCTGTGAGGCCCCTACCATTTTTGTCCTTTATCATGCCAATTTTTGCACAAAATATTCCCTTGATATCTCCAGTTTTCTTGAAGAGATCTCTAGTCCGTTCCAGTCAACAACAAAAAATTGTTTCCCTCTATTTCTTTGCTTAATTGTTCATTTAAGAAGGCCTTCTTATCTCTCCTTGCTATTCTCTAGAAATCTGCATTCAGTTGGGTATATCTTTCCTTTTCTCTCTTGCCTTTCTCTTTCCATCTTTCCTCAGCTATTTGTAGAGCCTCATCAAACAGGCACTTTGCTTTCTTGCATTTATTTTTCTTGGGGATGGTTTTAGTAGCTACCATTTGTACAATATTACAAACCTCCATCCACAATTCTCCAGGCACTCTGTCTACCAGATCTAATCCCTTAAATCTGTTCCTCACCTCCACTATATATTCATAAGGGATATCACTGAGATCTTACCAGAATGGCATTGTGGTTTTCCCTACACTCTTCAATTTCAGCCTAAATTTGCAATAAGAAGGTCCTGATTTGAGCCAGAGTCAGCTCCAGGTCTTGTTTTTACTGTCTGTTTTAGAGCTTCTCCATCTTTGGCTGCAAAGAATATAATCAATCTGATTTCGATATTGACCATCTGGTGATGTCCTTGTGTAGAGTCGCCTCTTGGTTGTTGAAAAAGGATATTTGTTATGACCAGTGTATTCTCTTGAAAAAATTCTGTTAGGCTTTGCCCTACTTCATTTTGTACTCCAAGGGCAAACTTGCCTATTATTCTGATGATCTTTTGACTTTAAAATTCCAATCCCATATGATGAAAATGACATCTTTTTTTGGTATGAGTTTTAGAAGGTGTTTTAGCTCTTCATAGAACTAGTCAACATCAGTGATTTGGGCATAGACTTGGATTACTGTGATGTTGAATTTTTGCCTTGGATTCCAACTGAGATTGTTCTGTGTTTTCGAGATTGTACCTCACTACTGCTTTTCTCTCTCTTTTATTGACTATGATGGCTACTCCATTTCTTCTAAGGGATTCTTGTCAACAGTAATAGATAAAGTTGTCATCTGAATTCTCCCATTCCTATCCATTTAATTTACTGATTAATAAACTTCTACAAATTTCAACAAACTTCACAAACAAGGACAAGACCTTTAAATTTATATTAAATTAGGCAATGTATATGTTACTTGTTTCTGGTTATGTCATGTTTGTAATTCATTATGCAATTAATGCAAATCAGCATGAATGATGTATTTTTGTTTTTAATGATTAACCTCTTCTGTCCAATTTGTCCATCAAATAAAAGGTTTATTCTGTTGCTGTATGTACTCCTTAAATGAAAAAGCAGAAAGTTTAAAAAGCATTACCATGAAATAATAACTGTTGGTAGAAAATAAAGCAAGATTTTCTTTTGAAAGTTTTCTTTTATGTTTGATTTAAAATATTGTGAAACATAATTTGGGGTGGATAAGTATCAAATTAAAATAATAATTTTATCAAAAACTAAATCTGGATTCCTTTGTTTGATACTGTGGGCCCTGTAAAATCAATATGACTTCTAAGAAAATGTGAGAAAGTTCACCTTTTACTAATGATGAGAAGTCCCAGCTGTTAATAATTACTATATTTATATGCCACCGAAATCCGAAGACTCTCGGCGGCTAACAACACTCAAAACAATTAAAAGCACTTAAAAATAAAATAAAACCATTAAAACAAAAAACCTGGCAGACTAGCAAGGTGGGCTAAGAAGATTTCATATATAAAAAGGGGAATGAGGATGACTAAGAATCCATCAGCCACCTCCATGATGATAATAAGCCCCCCCTGGAGCCCCAGGCCATCTTGCAGAGCCAGGTCTTAAGGCCCTTCCGGAAGGCCATCAGGGAGGGGGCA
>JANHZU010000784.1:117386-128100 GCA_032468055.1 Acrochordus granulatus
AGGAGGTACCCATTAATCTACTCGCATTTTCACGTGCTTTCGAACTGCTGGGTGGGCAGGAGCTGGAGGCAAGTGACAGGAGCTCACCCCGTCATGCAGAGCTGTGGATCGAACCGCCAGAGTGCCGGCCATTTCTGGTCGACATAACTGGCAGCCTTAAGCCACTGCACCACCGCACCTCCATAATCCCTGAATAATATTGCCATCACGTTCTTAGCTTTTAATACCATTGAACGTTCATCCTTCCATGAAGCATACATACTGATTACTGTATTTATTTATTAAATTTGTATGCTGCCGAAATGTACAGCTGTGTATATGTTATATTTAAAACATAATTTCTTTTACCTGCTAAGTTAAGAATGAAGAGCAAATCTTACAGTAGTCCAAGCAAACCAGCAGTGAAATTATCTGACAGTTTTGCTTCTCAGCAGATTCCTTTTTCTAAGTTCTGAAGAATAGAAAGCACACACAAGTCTGAGATAGTTAGTGAAAAGAGATGTAAATCAAATAGAAATTGGGCATTTGGTCCTCTTTTGGACAGGATAAATCAAAGAATAAGCACCACAGTCTTTAGTCCATTGGGTGATTATATAATCCACTAATGCACAAAGGAGAAATTAAGAACATCTTGTCTTCTAATGTTACTCTTTGTGTCCATCCAAATAAAAAATTATTTGAAATCTGTGTTTGCATGCAATCTCAAGAAGCATATTTGATCTCATATACTAACTATCATCAAGAGTGATGCTAAGTAAAAAGTAAAGGTTTCTCCTGCCAATTGTGGCTGGCTCTAAGGGGTGATGCTCATCTTCGATTTGCAGCCGAGGAAGTCAGTGTTTGTCTGAAGATGCTTCCATGGTCATGTGGCCAGCATGACTGTATGCCAAGGTGCACAGAACACTGTTACCTTTGTCACCAAAGGTGGTACTCTTTATCTACTTGCATTTTACATGCTTTCAAACTGCTAGGTTGGCAGGAGCTGGAGTAAGTAATGGAACTCACCCTGTTATGTGACAGCACTTGGGTCCTGAACTGACAAATTGCCGACTTTCTGGCTGAGAAGCCCACTGTCTTAACCACTAGGCCACCATGCCCCTAAAAGTGATGCTAGAGATGGTGAAATAAGATGTGTACTAACTCTTCTAACTTTTAAGGCTGTGGTTTCTCTGAGACTTAGTTGTAATGAGGTCAGAAACACCAACCCTGCCAAAATGAAATGAAAAGTCACAAAATAGTAGGGAAAAAAGTTAGTAGAATGTGGAACACAAACAAAAAACTGCAATAACACAGTTCTCCAATAAAGAAGTGTCAATGTGAACTGAAGATTTGTCATTCTCTTCCAGTGAATTAGATACTAGAAGATGTGCTGTTAAATACTGTACAGATAAATAATCTGTCACACTAATATTTTGATCAAAATGAAATTATCAATATTTTGTCAATACTTAACAAAGTAAATATATCAGCAATTTATGTTTTAAATATCTTTTGTATACAGCGTTTGTAATACAGAATAGGCCCCTAGATGCGAAAGGGAAGCAAAATATTGTCACAACTTCTCAAATAAAGTGATAGAGCATGTATCCATACAGCTATCATCGCCTGAGTTAGTTCTAATATTAGAGCATTTTCTCCCATTTTCCCTTTCTGTGTACTGCATAACTGTGCACATATGAGTCAAGTGCTCCATATAAAATTTGTTCTGATAATTGCTTCTCCATTATGCTTCTCGGTAGACTAATTTGTACATTCAGCTGGGTATATTACCTCCCCCTGCTCTTGTTTTAATTAAATATACTGTTAATTGCATAAGTATCTTGGTTGCCATTCAGTACTCATGAGTCTAAGAATTGCCTAAAAATAAGCAAACGCTTAAGAATTTGAGCCACTTCACACTGGACAGGACATCATAAGTAGTGTAGTGTTTTTCCCATGGCAAGCTTGAAAGGAAGATGGAGATGTGTTTGAGAAATAGGGTAAGCTTACAAATGAGAAGCTAATTTCTACTGCTTTCACCATCCAGCAGCCTATCGCTCAGCTAGATTTACTAGGAAGAAGGAAGTCATGTATTTGTAGATAATACAGTAAGCCTGTTCAGATGCATTAGATACTAGATTGAGGGTTGCATTCCTTGGGGCCACAAAGGTTGTCCCTAGGGACAAATTGCGATTCATGTTGGATCTCTTTCAGTTGCCCATTGTCTATTTGAAAAAAATATGTCTCACTTTTGTTTGTTGTGTTTATAACGTTGGCAGGGGTTCCTTTTAGGACATTGGCCTTTCTGCTGGGTTGTATGATAATACTTTGGCTACTGGTCTTAATGGCTTTAAAAGAGAATTAAGTCCATGGTTAGAAGGGAATAGTAGATAGGTGTATTTTTCCATGATCAGGAACAATGTGAATATTAGATCGCTGAGGATAAACAGCTTTAGGGCAAGCTTTTATTGTCATGTCTTCCTTGTAGTATTTTCAGAGGCATCTGGGTTTCTGAGAAGGATTGGTCAAGATTACTTTAATCCAGAAGGACCTGCAGGAGAAACAAATGACAAAAACACTGTTGCCTATTACAGAGCAAACTCAGCCCCTTTTATATGGATATATGTTGTGATGTTACACATGTGGTCAAGGGGAGGTGGAGCTTGTTTTCCAGTAGCAGATATCTGCGTTTATTATTTTTTTTATTTTTGCACTCTTCTTGTGCTCTTCATGGCCTAAACCTATTGCTTTGTGCAGTATTTGTGTTCTTCTTCTCACCTGAGTTTTCTACATTTGCTTTGATTCTGTTTTAATGCAGAATCAAAGGCCTGGAGGAGTACCTTCAAAAAAACAATAAATAAATCGCTAGAGGTTTGTAGCAGTATTTTTTTCTCTGCATCAAATGTATAAATACTTTTAAGTCTCCCACTGTGCTGTTTGGCTGGTGGGAAGATTAGCATTACCTGGTCAGATACTATGAAGCAGAGATTTTCTAAATGAGCATACTAAGCCCTTTAATCCTATTGAGGACTATGCAGAAGATTAAAAATCTTGTGGCTTTGGCACATGTTGGGATTTCTACTTTCTCTGCACCAGGTAACTGCAGAGCTCTGTATCCCTCACAAATATTTATGTTTCTTCCCTAGTTGATTCCGGTGTGGAAACCTTGGCAGGGTTTATGGCAAGTAACGGCACGTCAGATATTGTGAATCGGAATGGGCCCGCCACTCCCCCCAACACTCTTCACCTGCGCTCCTCTCACAATGAACTGTTGAATGCTGAAATCAAGCACACGGAAGTCAAGAATAGCACGCCTCCCAAATGCAGGAAGAAATATGCCCTGACCAACATTCAGACAGCAATGGGTCTTTCTGACCCTGCAGCCCAACCTTTGTTGGGCAGCAATTCCTCCAACATAAAGCTGGTGAAAAATGGAGAAAACCAGCTTAGAAAAGCCGCAGAGCAGGGGCAGCATGATCCCAATAAAAACCTTGCTGCTCCTACAGTGACTGCAGGCCTAAACATAACTTCTGAGAAGTTGGAGGGGAAGGAACCAAGCCAGCAAGAATCTTCCAGCCGTGAAATCCTGCCAACACAACCCCGAAGAACCAAGAGCTTCCTAAACTACTATGCAGATCTTGAGACATCATCCAGGGAAGTTGATCAGAATTATGGGAACAGCCAAATGGCAGGGGAGGAGAAATCTCCTTCACAGTGCAACAGCCAAGCATCCACAGTCATGGTTAATGGAGATACCTTGACTCAAAAGCAAAACAAGGCAGCAAGTCCTGAAGATGAACCAGCAGCAACCATCTCTTCAAGTCCAGAGACCAAAAAGGATCATCCTAAAACAGGTGCCAAGACAGATTGTGCACTACACAGAATTCAGAACCTGGCTCCAAGTGATGAAGACTCTAGCTGGACAACATTGTCTCAAGACAGTGCTTCTTTGAGTTCCCCAGATGAAACAGGTAAGGATTCTTCTCTGGGCCTGGGGGGAGGCAGGTGAACTGTGCAATATGATGTGCCTGAGTGAATCCTTACTCATCGTGAAGGTGTGAGCAATGTCAATTAGCTTCAAGGATTATTGAGGAGATTGCAAATATTGTGCTTCAGTTGAGAAACTTACAGTGGAATGTTTTATTACTTGGAAATATAGTGTATTATTTAACTATCTTCATTTATAGTATTTCGGAAATATCTGGGGTAAAATCAAAGAAACTAATCAAATAAACGTAACTCCCAGAGCACTTCCCTCTGCATCTACATATTATGCAGACTGTTTGTAATAGAAATGTCAGTCAATTTAGGATTGACCCTCCCTGGTTCTCTGGAATGTAAAGTCAAGGCAGGCAAAAAGTGCTTTCAGGCTTGCAAGATTCTATTACTCTAACCTTAGAATAAAACACATTCCTATGCTTTGTTTTGGTTTTGGTTCCTTGGTTGAGATCAGGATTTCACAACCTTGGCAACTTTAAGATACAGGGACATCAACTCCCAGAATTCCCCAGCCAGCCATCTTGTCAAGGTTGGGAAACTCTGATGTAGACTATCTTGAAATTCTGATATATATCCAGGTGTGAACCCACTGAAAAAAAATCCAGCTAATTCTCTTCTTCTAGAGTATTGTGCACTTGAACTGCAGTTGACAGCACAAAACATACAAAGATTTTAGAAGAATGCCATTCTGTGCCTACAAAGCAGAGTGTCCCAAACTGGGTAACCTCCGGTTGTATTGATCTCAGTTCCCAGAATTCTTAGCAATGACCATTCTGGTAGTTGAGTTTACAGTAAATCTTCAACTGTTTTTAGTCTCAACCTATTTGAAAAAGGGGACTTAATAACCCAGATGAAAAGTTACAATGTTCACTCCCCCCACAGTCACATTTCAGGTGCTCAGAAACACAGTTGCTTCCAGTTTTTGGCAAAACTGCGCTGTAGCATGGTTCGCTTAATGACTGCCACAAAAAAAAAAGTCAAATTGCATCAATCACATGGCCAGGCCTCTTTTAAGACAATTATGACTTAATGCAGGTTCCATTATAGTTGTAACTTGACAACTACCTCTATTATTGCATGTCCAGGTTCTTTCATATTACAGGCTGCTTATTCAGAAATGTATAAATGATTGTACCAATCTTGGTAGATTGGTTTCTTGCTCCTGAATGTATCTATGAGATTCTGTCTCTAACTCAGAGCAGAATTCAACATCATTTTGAGCTTGGTCATCAAAAAGTGGAGTTTATAAGCTTGCTAGAAAAAGTGGAGGCAGTTGATATTTCAGTGTGTCAGCTGTTAGGTTACTACATATGGTGTATATCAATATATGAATTTTGACATCTAAGACTCTCTTTCCCTAAATCCAGAGATAGAACAAAATGTATACAAGTTATAAACTAGGCAATGCTGCTTTTTAGAACATATAAATAATGATACCAAATAATTGCTTAATTTTAAATATATTATTATAATATTAGCTGCTAAAGAGCCATCAATTTCAAATGAACATGGCAGCATTTGTATATCTATTAGCAGTGCACATAAGACAGTTCATAAATTACCGTCAGGAAACACTATGAAAAAAAGAATTAGAAAGGCAAGACTTAAAATGCAAATCTTGCACCCATTCCTTATTAGGAATAGGCCATTTTTAGAGTTGTACAAACAATTTCAAACTTAGAACATTGAAAGCATCTCATGATACTCTCAAAAAATGGGCTTCCCTAATAGGGTGTCATCATGGTAGATATGGACAATCTTAAAAGACCCATATCCTGCAGGACAAATACTGAAATCTGCTATTTCTTTTAGCTCCCCAGTTTGCTCTGTACTAATCCAGCTTCACTTGGTCTTTAGGTATGTGTGTGTGTGTGTGTGTCATACACATTTCCAGTTCTGGAAAAAGCATTATGTTTCTTTTTGTATGTACATTTTCTGAATGACTCACAGACAAAATGATCAAGCCAGTTGTGTGGCTTGTGATTAAAATAATAGGAAAAAAGTGGCCATTAAGACCACATTGTCCAGCTCTGCAATAGGGTATGAATTCTGGCCTGATTTATAGTTTGAAGTTCGTATCTGGTCATCTTTGTTCAACTGCATATGATGAGACGCACAAAATGGAAATTCAATTCATAGTAGATTTGTGATGTATTCCCTTTTATTGTGATCCAATCAATTCTTAAAAGCCATAAAAAGATTCAGAAGTCCCAAAAGGATGAAAGAGCAGTTAAAATAGGCCACTTTCACAGCCTGATGGGTCCAATTGATCCATAAATGTCACTGCAGCACTAAGTAACCTTGATGGAGTAGCCATCTTGGCTTCTGGGGTAAGAGGTGACTTTGCTAAACAGCTTATTTCATATAACAGGTGAATAGGCCTGAAATCTACATTTATCTCCTCTTTTGTACTTGTACTTGTTCATTCTATGGTTCACATGACCCTTGATGAGCTATTAACATGTAAACTGAACTCAAGTCCTGAACAAAGTGAATTCTATTTCACTTTGTTCCATTTCGGAACATAAGAAATCCAATTCATAATAGCTCAGTGCTGAAGATCAAACTCTCGTGCATGGACTCATCCAAACATTTTCTCTGTTTATTTTGAAGATGTATGTCTCTTGTCAAACATAGACCTTTGTGTGTGGGATGATGGTTAGAGTGCAAAAAGTATGTATGTATTAGATTCATAACCCATCTTTTGTGGGAAGACCAAAATTATGTATATAATCCTTCTATTTTTTTCCACAACTACAACTCTTTGGTAGAATAGGCTAAGACTGGCTCAGATTCTCCTGGTGAGCTTCAGTGGGTGAAGGGGAATAGCTCATCGTTCCTTTCCTCCAAGTTTAATAGCTTCACCACCCTACCATAGCTGTCTCTCAGAAGTCAGGTTGAACAATTTATTTTTCCATTAATTTACTGTAAAGCAAGTGCCTAAAATAGGGAGGTTCTGAAAGGTTTAAAGGATGTGTATAAATTTGGGATAATCAGATGACTTAAACTGATGCACTCAGTTCCTTAAATTTCATGAAATAAAATGAATTTCATTTCTTTGGAAGTTCAAGACACATAAAAAATCTTGGGTATATGAAGAAGATACCTTGGTTAAATGGTAACATGACATTAAAGATACTATTTATGGATCTCTGTAGCAGTATAATCACATAATTGAGATCTACATAATAATACCTGTTAAATTGGGTCTCTTGAATTATTTTTATTGTTTAAATATTTTGAAAAAAAATTATTGTTGTTTTTTCCTTATCTAATTCATTCTCTGCTTTGATGACATTTTTGGAATGTTGTTATAGAAATCTTATTATAAGCAATAAATGCACCTGTTCCCCAACTTGATGACAATTTCAACAAGCCAATAGTTTTTCTTATAATCTATATCGATGTTTCTTAACCCTCTAATTACCCTTGGAGGGCCATGTATAACATCTTCATGCAATACATTCACACATTTATGTTTCAGGTGACAAGTAATTGGGTGATTGATGCTTTGTGTATATTGGAATTTTGAATTGTTCTATAAATAGGTCTATGTATGTCTAACATCTTCAGCCCCTTTCACATGGGCCACACTCTAAAATGCGATAAGAGAAAAAACAAAATTTACTTTAAATAAACATAAATTAAGAAAACACAATCAATATAATTGTGCCTGTAGAGTTACTAATTCTCACCATCTGCAATATCAAACATTGCAATTCAGTGGCAACTTGGTATGGGGTACCAGGGTTTGCCCCCCAAGCTTGTGGAGCTGCATGTGTCCTTGGCTATGTAGATAGGACTCATATCCAAATCAGGATTAACTTCAAACTCATAGACAATACCATCCGTAACAAATTACAGTGATGTGAAAATGATGGCATGGATTCAGCATTGTAATCATGCAAGTGCCGCAGTTATGTCTGATTGGAAGTGCATCACTTGTTTCTGTGATTACATCATCAAGGTCATGCCTAGTCTAGGTTGGGCATCCCTTCTGTTTCATCTGTTGGCCACTAGCTTGTATTCTCTGCTACTAAACCATGGCAATGTTTCTCAAGATTTGCCATATCACTCTGCCATTCTACACTCTTGCCATTCTACTCTTTCTTCCTTCACTCTCACTAGCCTCTCTGTGTTGTTTCTAGATCTTTTCCATGCTCCTTTAATTATTCAACTTCTTCTGAAAACCCTGAGATGTTGTCTGGCATTTGCCCAAGTAACTGTTACTAAGGAGGAAGAGGTGTGAGAAGAAATGGTCATAATTCAGACCACCCTTTAAAAAAACAGTCTTAAAAAGCCATGGTTTTCAGGCTGTGAAATAAATCATTGAAATATGAGTGAATTTGGCTTGATAAATAAATGCTTCAGCATTTTCTTTGGAATAGGAGAGAATTCCTGCCAAAATTGTCTACTTGATCTATGCTCCTAAGTGGATATTTAAAAGTATAGCAAGAAGGAAAGGTTGTTGATTCTCTGTGTGAAACTGAGTCAAATATCTGCTAGGCAATTCTATAAATCTAAACTATTCAGTAAGGTTAAAACTGCTGCTGGATAGTGTTAGTAGCAAATTACCACACAAGGGAGACATACGTGAAGAAAACAGTAGACACAAGTTCCCTAAGGAGCCATGGATAAGACTGATGGTTTCTGCTTCTCTTGGTCTCATCCCAAATACGATGTTTGCATGGCCCTTTCAGTTAGCCCCCACCCAAGAAAGGAGTAAATTTTGATTTCTGAATGGGCAGTGAGGCATCAAAACAGAAAATACAGTACATTTGTGCTTCCTGTTGTGCTTGCAATTGAGTTATAATAAAAGGCACTCTAAGGAATATCTAGGAATACATTCATCATTTGGTAAATCT
Source organism: Acrochordus granulatus (assembly GCA_032468055.1). Taxonomy (NCBI): domain Eukaryota; kingdom Metazoa; phylum Chordata; class Lepidosauria; order Squamata; family Acrochordidae; genus Acrochordus; species Acrochordus granulatus. Next base: position 126,230 of record JANHZU010000784.1, read on the forward strand.
TGCACAACTCTTTCCAGATGAGGACACTTCCTGAATATAAGTGCTGATCTAAGGTGGACATGTTTGAACTGTTCGCTCCAGTCTTTATATTAAAAAATCAAGAAATACATGTATTAAAAAACACTAGGACCAAAGAGATATGAAGAAATTATGACAAAATCATACAAGGGTCCCAGGGTGAAAGTAAACAATCATGAAGAAGAAACTAATGTGGGCTCTGCAAATGATTACTTCTAATAGTCAAGATGCATCACAGCTTAGCAAGGAGGACCAAAATAATCTCCTGAGCTAGAAAAGTACATATTCAAGACAATCTGGTTCAGATTTCATTTTGAAATCTCATATCACTGTGATAAGCTGTAAAAGAAAGGTACAATTCTTATGTGTAAAACTTAGATATTCTTGTTCGGATATTGACTGATTTGTATCCCACCTTTATTATTATTAAAAATAACTCAAGGCTGCAAACATGTCCAATGCATCTTCCTCCTCCTATTTTCCCCATGACAACAACCCTGTGAGGTGGGTTGGGCTGAGAGAGAGTGACTGACCTAAGGTCACCCAGTTGGCTCATGGCTAAGCTAAGGGACTCAAACTCACAGTCTTCCAGTTTCTAGCCTGATGCCTTATCCACTAGACCAACATGGCTATCTAATTTTTAGCCAAATGAGGTCAAGTTTGAACATTTAGGAGCTGTGGTTTATGCATTCCTGGTTCAGCCCCATCCAAAACATCTTAAATTATTTCTTCTTTCAGAAATCTATAAATTTCCCTTGAAATGCTTGCAGTGGTCCTTTCCAGGAGGAACAGGATATTTTGTATATTTTGTATAATTGTTATATTTTGTATATTTTTAGAAAGTTTAAATCAGAAAGTCTTGCACAGTTTACCAGAAATTCTTGATGTTGGCACTCCATTCCTTCTGCAATCTTTCCCTTAACTTACTTGTCCTGGAGGATTTGTTCTTGTTGTTATTACCCAGTTACTAGGATGATATTAGGACATTACAGCAGTTGCTGGTCTTTGATTTCCATTGACTTAACCTGCTATGCAGGTTACAACCCAAGGCATCTGCTGCCTTGTAAATCATTTTAGCCACCCTCAATCTCAGCCTCTCTCTCTCACACCCACACATACACACTCCCTAGTGTGACTTCTTAGAAATTTCAGAAGGCTTAGAATTCTGTTGTAACATCAGATAAAACACATGCATTCTGAAAGTAATATAGATTAGGGATGAAGTCTTCATATAGCTTCACATAGGTGTTTCACTGTCTTCAGGAGGCTTACCATGAAGAGTAATGTAGAAGAGTATGTAGCTTGGAAGTATAGCAACTATGCCATTCAAGTGGAAATTTGAAGAAATAATGGACTGTGATAGTAGTCATACATTTTGTAAGTACAAAATGCAGTTTCCTTAAAATCACATTTTTATTTGTTCATCTACTTGGGTACTTGGGTGAGGGCTTTTTTAAACAAATAAAAATTATCTAAAAGTCTAATATACAAAATAAGATTCTCAAAATTAGTTTTTAAAATAGTACCTTATTCAGATTTTAATTTGATTTCCATTTCAGTTATGCCTTTTAAAGTAGAAAACAAAAAGGCAGTTTCCCAGGTCATTTTGGCTGACACAGTTCTTAGCATTGCTTAAATTATTGATCAAAGGAAGGAGGAGGGATTTGATGAAGGCAGTACTTTTCCTAATAGAACCATTTCACTAAATCAATTGTACCATTACTGCAATGTATCTTCAGGGATTTGAAGGTTGTAGGCTTGAACATAATTCTTTTCTTTATCTATCTATCTATCTATCTATCTATCTATCTATCTATCTATCTATCTATCATCTATCTATCTATCTATCTATC
>JANHZU010000784.1:150910-161485 GCA_032468055.1 Acrochordus granulatus
TATTAATCATTGTTACTTGTTTCAGATATTAGGGACAATCATTTCTACATAAAATACCACTGAAAATGATTTTTTTAAATATTTTTGGGGGCGTGGAACGGATCATCTGACTTTACATTGTTTCCTATGGGAAACCTTGCTTTGGTTTAAGAGCACTCTTCCGGAACAAATTAGGCTTGCAGTCGGAGGTCCCACTGCATCTGGACTGAGCGCCTCCTTTGTCTCTTCCCCTCCCTCCTGGGAATCCAGACAAGTACAATCCATCAGAGGTCTTCATCTGGCTGACTGAGCGACGAACTGCAACAATAACCAAAGAGACCTGACATTAACACTGACTTTGTTTCTTGACTACTAGTCCTGAAGCCTGCTTTCTGGGATTCCTCTTCTTCAGATGTGCTTTGCCGTGATGGATGGCTCTTGTTGGGTGCTGCTCTTCAGCCTTGCAGCTCTGTCTGAGCGAGTCAACAGTCAGCGAGTTTCATGCATGAAAAATGACAGGGCTCCATTTGTTACCCCATTAGTGTCTGGAACCAGGTATCTCACCAAAGGAGCAAGCATTCGTAACAGCTGATGTAAGCGTTGGAAAAAGCTGCACTTTGCCCCCATTGCAATATGCATTGACTAGATTATTTTTACTGCAGTTAGGATGTTTGGGGAGTGTTACTTTTAGCAGTTTTGGCCCATGGCTTTCAGTGCCTTGCACCAGAGAAAGCATTTGAGTCCAATTGAGTAGGATCTCGCAGAGGGTGATGGTTGCTGTTTTCTTTTTTCTGCTGATATTTGGAGTTTTTAAATATTGGGGATGTGTGTCATTTTTGGAGAAGTAAGATTACCGAAGAGGGTCATTTATAAGGACAAACAAGTGGTTAAGTGCAAGGAAGTAAGTTACTTTTAAAGGGGTTGGATTCCTGAAACATTTTATTTCTTTAGAGGTAGATTTTTAAAAATATCTCTGCATACCTTGGTTCTTCCAGACTAAGCTCTGCCAGTACATCTGTAATTTTGGCAGCATCAAGGGATAAGCTGTCCAATTAAAGCTGACTAGGAATAATACTAATAATATGATCTTGTTTATTTTTCTTATTTCAACTACATTTGCAAAATAAGCCATGTCTTTGGTAAATTTAGCTTTTCAAGGTGTATTGAACTTTTATTTAATATTTTTAAAATCCACATATCTGTTAGGTTTAAATCCTTGCATATGGGCCACATTTTATTTATTTACTTTAAAACATTTATATAGCCATCCATCTTTTAACCAACTCTGGGTAGCTCCAAATCAAAGGTAAAAACAACATAAAAACTATATTAAATCTATAAAATTAAACACATTACAAACATGAAAATCAACAAAAACCTGGTGGCATTCTCTTCCCATTTTTTCCCCACAGCAACTATGTGAGGTTTGGCTAAGGCAAAATAATTTCCCTAAATCACCCAGTGAAACTGGAGTCATAAGAAATATTAATGGGTTTTCTAGTTTCTAGTCCAACGTCTTAGCTATTTTCTCATACACCCATTCAAACATTGTAACTCAGCTATCAAAAGGTATAAATAACATGTTTTTGATGTCTTACAAGGCTATTTTCTTCAAACAGAATTCTGTATGTCATTAGTTATTTGGATTTTCTCTTCTGTCTTTGGGTGAACTATATAAAATGTGGTGTTCTAATTTTTTTTCCCCTGTGTCGGAAGTACCTACCAAGACGCTTCCGTGGTTGAGAGGATGAGCCGGTGGCATCACCGTTGCCCAGGGGACACCCGATGGAGGCTCCTTTTATGTCCCTGTTGTTGTTCCCACCAAAGTGGTACCTATTTATCAACCTGCATGTTTACATGCTTTTGAACTGCTAGGTTGGCAGGAGCTGGGTCAAATAACGCGAGCTCACCCTGTTACATGGCAGCTCTTGAGTCTCAAACTGTCGAGCTGCCGACCTTCCGACCAACAAGCCCAGCATCCCAACCACTTGCGCCACTGCCCAGTGGTCTAATAAGAAACTGAAAATGCAGTGCTATTATGTATGTTCGTTTTCACTAACAGTGCAACCATCATCGGCATCATCATCAGTCAGCAGTGAGGAAGCCAACTCGAGTGATGAAAGGGTAAAGAACCAGGAAGTAAGAAGCAACTAAGCAGAACTGTAACAGGAAGAAAAATGTCAAGGAATTCTGATGACATACATTGAACATGAAAAGCAGAGCAAGATAATGCAAGGATAGGAGTTATCAGGAGAGAGCTTTGAAGACATCTTAATGCTTGATTAATGCCTTAGGTCATTGCTCTAAATGCTGCATTTAGAGACATTCTTCATGTCTTCATGAAATCACCAGAAGTTCAGCTTGACCCAAAGGAGACTTTCTGTGTATTTTTATGATTAGATGAGAAGCAAGAAACTATTAAAAAGCCCTCAGTAAAAAAAGAACATTTGTGATGTCTGTTTTGCATAACTTTGCCTGAACTGTTTTCTTCCATGTTGTTGCTTCATGCAGTCAAGCCTCTATGCAGTAATTGTACAGAGGATGTTCAACAATGATTTCATTTATTGTCATTGTTAAAGACTTCTTTTGTTTCATCAGTTGCTGGTCCTATTCATTTAATTGCAGATTCATTGAAAGTGTGTTTGTTTCATTACTCCCATGTGTTATTTTCTTTCTTAAGGTGATATTTGGTATCATTTTGGCCTCAGCAAAGTTTCTCTATATGGTTGTGTTATTACTATTAGCTCCGTTGTATTTTTATTAGACCTTACAAAATTTGTGGATGAAAGTTATATCTGCTGGATGTTTCTTGCCCTTGGAAAAAAGAAAGTCCCATCTTTTTTACAAGTGCGAGGAATGAAAAAAAACAACCTAGTTCAATTCTGAACTGGAACAAATGAAAAAAAATCAATGAAATCATCCCCATTCTGCTTAATTTTTCATTGGATCTAAGTAAATGTTCACTACAGATGATATTATTTCATTTTGCTTGATAAGAGCAAGCAATGTGTGATGAATTTCTGAAATGATTTTCTTTTTTGCATGTTAAAATTCCCTTAGCAACTGAGGGCTATGCAAAAGAGACAGTTGTGGTAAATGTAAGAATGGGTGACATATAAAAAATAAAATAAAGTTAAAAGAAATATTTACTTAAAATATTTATCCTTCAGAGTCAGGAATGAATAAAGCGACATATACATTTGGCAAACAAACAAAGTTTATTATTAATCCAATAATTTTGAAAATAATCTGGAAGTTTTATCCTGCCATCATCGGCATGAATATGTGTTAATGCTATCTGAAGAAATGAAAATATTCTTTAATTGTGTGGAAATCCATGTTACTACTAAAATCTTATCTCTTTGCAGTGCTTTGCTGTTCGTTCTTTGGGATGGGTAGAAATGGCTGAGGAAGATTTAGCTCCTGGAAAAAGCAGTGTTGCTGTAAACAACTGCATCCGGCAACTTTCTTACTGCAAAAATGATATACGAGACACAGTTGGCATTTGGGGAGAGGTAAGAAATGTCTCCATTTATTCTTAGTTTTACTTTTTTGGTGCTACCTACTTTTTCACCTTCTCTGAAGGTCAGGCCAGAGAGTTTGAAGTAAAAGCCAGTGAAACTCACCTTTGCCATGAGATGATTGTGAGTGTATGAATAGATAAATGCTAGTACTTTCTTGATAGTGTTTTCTCGGTGGAGAGATGGAAGGGTCCTTTCCAGTTGTAACTACAGCATGGACCCTGAAGGAAACTTCTCTCCATTCCTTGCCATCAGTTATAATGATGGGAAACAGAGGCCATCAGAGTTCTAGGAAAGCCTTAGTTGAATGTTTCCTAGCATGGGGACTTCCTAATGTGTCACTTCAGCTTCAGAATTCCCCAATTACTGTGGCTATTGCTGAAAATTCTGGAAGCTGAACTCCATACATCTGGAAGTTGTCTAAGCTTGGAGAACACTATTGTATTGCTAATAATTGTAAATATAACTAGAGCTATAATAACTATAGAACAGAAGAATTATGCTGATAGACCAAACTTAACTTCTACTTGTCCATATTGTATCTGTTTCCCACTTAAGGATTTGGTCTTAAGAGAGAAAGTATCGTTGGACTTGAGAGAATCTGTTTAACATCCAAGAAAAAGAAAATTCAGGAATCTGTTGCTATATTGAAAACAAGACAAGTAAAGCAGACTGCCATTTAAAACAATTCAGCGTTTTCTGAAAAGGGACAGTCTCCCTCTTCCTCAACATCTTATGATTTTAGAATATTTTTGAAACCATAATTTCTTTGCTTTTTATCTTGAAGTTTCATATTAAGATTTACACACTTTTTAGAAATTTAGAACATCAAGTATTATATGCTGATAAAACTAGGTTGGTATTGATATGTGGGGATTGTACTGTTATCCAGCTTCTAGCCATTTCAGACTTCTGAAAGTTATACAATGCGACATTTTCACCCTGTTGTCATTTTAATTTCTTCTCCACAAACCTCCCAAGAGTTGTGGATTTGTGGAAGTAGTTTCCAAATACTCTTTAAGGGCTGCTCAAATAAGCTATACATATTATAAACCCAGATTTGCCAAGGTGAGATGCTATGAAAACAGGGCTAATCTCCAAACTTCCACTAAGTTCAGAGATACTTGGTGTACATACTTACTTAGGATAGCAACTTAAAGTGACTAGAAGCAATTGAAGAAGATAATATGTTAGGAGAGGAAGGCTTAGGAGAGAAATAATATGAAATATTAGTTACATTTTCGTTATGTTCTTCTTTTTCTGGAATGAATGTTGCAAGCTGAAAAAGATTTATTTGTGCTGAGTATTTTTTTTCTTTTTTTAACTTAGGGAAAAGACATGTATCTTATCCTGGAGAACGATATGCTAAATTTGGTTGACCCCATGGATCATAGTATTCTTCATTCTCAACCCATTGTTAGCATTCGAGTGTGGGGAGTAGGTCGTGATAATGGCCGGTGAGTTAGAATATGTTTTGTCTTTCTTTATAAGATGGACATTGGTGTACCCATTCATCCCAGAGAAACCTAATACCCTAATAACCTATTAAATGTATGTTTGTGTCCTCATTATTATATGATTAAATTGCATTTTATGGACACTGGTATGTTAAAGTTTATCATTAAATAGAGAACCTCAGAACTGTCTGTTCCCTTCTTCCATCTCCTTCTGTGGCACAACCATAGTGAGACAACTAGAATCTTTTGGCTTCATTTTAACTGCTGATTCTCGTACTAGTCACTAAAGACTTTGTCTGAAGGATACATACTGAAGAGATGGTGACTCTCAATGATATTAACTCTAAAACATCAAGAGATGGTTATAGAGATGTTCTATTCCATTTCTTAATTTGTATTGGTAAGATGCCAGTTACATCTTTCCTTGTGTTTTTCATCATTTTACATGCTATCTGTAGCTAAAGTTTACTGATTTTTTTTAGTACACAAATGACATGCAACCTCAGCTATCTTTTCTAGATGATTTTTCCAAGAGAACAATGAAAATTATCAAGTATTTGTTTCAATCCCTCTAGGTTGACCAGACTGAGAAATCAACTCCACAGGGAGGCAAAAACTACTTCTATTAAGATTAACCATAATAACAGAATCTTGCAAGTCTATTTGTGTTGGGCATCCTCTTCTTATAATTCAGTGAATTAACAGAAGTGTCTATCTGAGGTACTTCTGAATTTGAGTGTTGACTTAAAACATGTTTTACTTTTTGTCATCTTGGCAACAGAGCTTGCATATCTCCATCAAGGTCATCTTCCTTACTCTATAATTTGGAAACTCTTTTGTCATAAATAGTACAAACAATCCAGACAAATAAGAAAGCTGTAGATCAGAAGTTCCACTGTTCTTGATGGAGGTCTGTACTTAGGAGGGACCTTAAAGATAATTCAGAAATTATAATTGATGTAAATGTAGAATCTGGAATGGTGGTAGACATTTGTTTCTTATAACATCCATTATGCCACAGTTCCATTTGCTTTCTCTTCATTTCTGAGTCCAAATGTTGCTGTAAAAATTAATAGTTGGGACTAAACCATACTTTTACTGATATCAGCCTGTCAAAGTTTTAAGATCAGTTCTGATAATGACCGAGTAATAAGGACAAAGGTTTCTGTGGTTGACCCACAGCTGTGGAAAACCGTCTTGAGAAAATGATTTCTCATTTTTGTAGAGCTTTAAAGAGTTTCATTAACAACGTATTTATTTGCTTTTATTTTATAATGCTATCTAATTTTTAATATGTGCTTTAAATGACATCTTGTTGTGTTGTCATAAGAATATGCTATAGACTGCCAGTGTCTTCAAATGTCCCTCATAGGCAGAATGAAAAAGCATTAAATGAAGAAAGAAAATTTTGCATTATGTTAAAACCCCAGAAAAACTGGAAGGAATCTTAACTATGATTTATTGAAATAGGAAAGGTTCAGACTGTTTAAAGAACAAGAGAGATTAATGGAATAAACCCAGAAATGGCATGTGGAACCATTTGTGATTCTTGTAGTTTGGAGTTCTGTCTAGAAGTAATTAAAATGGCAGCATTTTTTCTGTATCTTCACTTCAAAAGAAGTGAACGTTTAAAAGAATGATTTCATGTGTACAGATAATATATTTATAGGATGAGGGCTGAATTTGGATTTGACTAATTAGGTTTTCCATTTATTTCATTATCCTAGTTATGCGTATAATGACAAAGAGGTTTTGTAAATGTTAAGTATATCTCCTATTATCTGAAGAAGAGACAAGTCAACAAAAAATTTATTTTCATGTCTTTTGGATTTTTCAAATCTTGTGAAAGGGGTGGTCATACATTCTGTCATGCTGAAGCATGAATGAAGGATCTCATATAATATAGCCTTATTCAGTCAATGTTACAGTTGATTTGGTAATTACAAAGTTGTTGCTATTGTCATTACAGAAATCATTTTTTGTATAAATATGTGGTATTTTTTAATCAAATATCCCAGTATTAAAACTTACCATTATATGAAGAATTATGACTATGTTGCACGCCCAGGGATTGCAAAGGAGATTGTTATTCAACACTGAAAAGCAGAGTTGTTCCAGATTTACAGTCTGGATTATAATGGAAGCAGTGGTAAATATTGTTTCATGTGGTCAAGATTTAATAATTTATTCTAACCTTTCACAGCTAAATAGATATTTTTAATTTTGTGTCATTTTTCCTTTTTTTTCTTTTTTGCATATGAATAAAAAAATCCTCCATCGTAGTTACATCTGAGTGCAAAATGATGCTATTAGGAGCAGACCATGGCCTGGGAACCAGAATTAATGCTCAGGATGAGCAAATAGGATAAAACAATTAGCACAGGACAGTAAGATGGGAGGACAGTATTTCATACTTTTTACATCTGTTGCTTGAATAGCAAAGTAATAGCTTTAAAAATGTCACAAGCCACTTTTTGCTCCCTTCTCTTCAACATCAAGTAGATAGTAATTATCATGACTAATACTAAACACTAACCTTTCGAATATCAAGTTTTTTGAAAGTCACTGCTATTTTGAGACACTTGGAATTTTTTTAAAAATTTGGCCTTTTTCCTTTGCATGAGTTTATTTCATTGAATGTATATTTTTTGAAACATGAAAAACTTATTAATGGAACCTAATCAGATTCCATTCTAAATAATTTGCTAATAAAAGTTAGATGAAAAATGGGGATCTGCTAATGCAAGTTTAATTTAAGGATATGTTGGCTAGGGCACCTTGAAAATCTTCTAGGAGATTAATCAGCTTTACAATATACATTAAACAGTAATCTTAAACAACAGCCTTCTGCTATTTTATTATAGTAATGTAATGAAAAAACATTACTGCTGCATTGATAGTTTTCCTGGCTTAAACTGACATATGCCTTGACTTCTCATAATTTTGCTACTGAGGCAGTTTAATGCTGAAATTTACACCTATTTGTGCTAAAATGCTAAAGCTTCTGTGGCTTTTGCATGGGGCCAAGTTATTTGAGAGACCACCTCTCCCCAATTATGAGGCCCCATTAGTTTGCTAGGGAATGAATGCTCTAGGTCCCACCTGATGGAGTCCAGGAAGAAAGCTGTTGTGTTGTGGCATCTGCTCTTTGGAACATTTTCACCCCCCAGAGATTAGCTTGACACCAACCCCACTGTTGTTTGCAATGCCCTAAAGACATGGCTCTATCACTGTGCTTGGGAATCTGAATGTGTGAAATAGCCTCTGCAGGGGCTTGTATGGTTTTTATATTGTTTCTTGTTTTATATAGTTTTTAATGGCTGTTAGCTGTCAGAATTTGAAATGAGTGGCCATATAAATTGAAATGATGGACAGATAGACAGATAGATGAGGTCAAATTAATCATAAGTTAGAAGGCCCTAAAGACCCTAATTCTTATTCCAGATTTTTATCAGAAAGCAAAAAGGCTGTTTGCCTTTAATATAACCATCAATTTGGGAGCAGAGTTAAACTAAAAGAAAAAAAAAGATTGTAAAAGATGAGATTAGATGTTATACATGTTTGTTTAATATATACATCTTTAAGCTAGCATTTTGTTAAAAGAAAATAATTGCTTAACCATCCCTGAAATCTGTTTGTGCTTTACATTATAGTTGCAGGATAAAATGAAATGGTAAAAGTTGCATTCTCAGGAAACAAAGGCTGAACATTAAGAAAACACTTCCCATTTTAGTTTAAATTCCCACCTTTCTTTTGTTTCCCTATTGCCTTCCTATTTTGTAAGAAAATAGAGTTTTTTAGTCCAAACTAAGATGTTCCCTTTCAGCCTTTGCTTTTATACATTGTGAATATAAGTTGGAAATTTGCATTTCCCCAAATAAATTATTTATGTACATTAATCTCTTCCCTCCTTCCCATCTCTTTGCTTCTTATGCATTTGGAATTAGGAGTCCACTATCACTTTTACTACTTCATCTCTCCCAGTGTGACTTTCTGATAGAGGAGTGATAGTGTATCTCTTTCTTCATCTTCTAATCTTCTCTTTCCCTTTAATGGACATTTGCTTTCTTTTTTTTTAAACAGTGCTCCTTTTGACATAGGTTCCGCTGAAGAAGTTCCCTGATACTCACCCATATACTATGGATATTTGATTGAAAGTAAAATCAGAGCCAGAATTCTCCAGTTTTTGCTTTCTATTTCTAGTTGATTTTATCCACCCAACATATCCTACACAGGCTGGATGCTGCAATGTAAAGCATTAGCCTTAAAGCCAATATCAAAGAAAATGTTACAGGAAATGCACAGTAGCATCTGAAATATTGGGCTCCGACACAGACATTATAGTAAGTGGATGACAGTTCTCATGGTTCTGTATAAGATAACACTTCTCTAAAATGCATTGTCCTCACCATACCATGGCAATATATAGGAAAGGGTGGTCTCAGATTTGAAAATATATTGACTAGGTGAGATCTGCTACCGCTCATTCTTTGCATTGCTACCCTTTCTTCGATGTTCCTCTGTTCTGTCTTGTGATTCTAGATTTCGTAAGTGCTGGAGTCCATTCCAGTGATAAAAGGAACCTTCGTTATAACAACAGAGTGATTCACAGCATTGTATGTTGATCACACTGAATTTTTAACATTTCCTACTATTTTTCCCCTCTGACATTTTAAAGGTGGGAATTGAATGAAGATACATCTTTTTTCTAAGGTAGGCTTCCTTAGCACATCTTTGTTACTTGTGGAAATAAGTCAGCTATTTAAGAGGAGCAATTTGTTTAGCTGCCATTGAATCCTACACTCAGTGTCATACCTGATTTGGGGGGGTTGTGTCAAAAAAATACTTGAACCTGCATTTTGAAGTACATTGGCAAAGTTTGTTACAGTTCAAAAAGCACTGGGATCTTAAGCTACAGGTATCTTTTGATGCTTCAATGTTATTGGAATTGTTTAACTGGATGACCAAGATCCCTTTAGGTGTTTTATCTTGTCATGAAAGCTGAAAGCTTACAAAGGATTTGATAGAAGCAAAATTCTATCTCTAACATGTGTCTTCAAAAGCTTTCAGCTGCTACTCCTATTCCATAATATCAGAGCAACAGTTCTTAAATCTTCCTCTTGATTGTACATTTCCTTTTCAGACTTTCTCCAGTCCAAGTATGAGAGTATGGGCACCTTATCCTAGATCATAAGATATTAAATGTCCCCACAGTCTCATCACAAATCTTGTAGTAACTGTGCTTTTTTGATTCTGATGTGCAAAGTAGACATAATCGATCTAATACAGAATATTACTCATTGAGCTCCCACCATTTCTTCTTGACTTTGTTATAACCCTGAATTTTAAACATATAGACCAATTAAATATTTTTTTAAAATATGGATATTTTTTAATTTTTGAAGGTTTTTGATGGAGTTAGGGAAAGCTGAAATTCTAATAGTATTAAATAAATTTAATACCACAATGATCATCTAATTAAAATAATAATACTCTATCCTTGTTTTTTCTTGCCTTTATTATTTGAATTTAACATTTGGGTGAGCATCGCAACAAAGTTTAAAAAACAGGCATCTGGACTGGATTTTTCTCAAGTCGAAGACGTTTCGCCTTTAATC
>JANHZU010000784.1:179034-197041 GCA_032468055.1 Acrochordus granulatus
TTTTAAACAATTCGGCTGGAATATCATCACCTCCACTAGCTTTGTTGTTTGCAATGGTTGACTAGTTACTAAAAAAAACCCATCTTTAGGAGATCAACTCACCATGGTATTAGCGGTACACGCATGCTTATGCAGTATTACAACATTTTTCCTTAGGTATATTGTTCATATAAAATAATTATATATTGTCAAAAACCCTTCTGAATTGTATCAAACATTACAAAGCAGCTATAAATTGTTCTTCTTCTGAGCACTGAGTATAAAGCTTAGACCAAAGCTCCCCAGAATATTTATTCAGAAGGTCTGATAGCACAATTAGCTATGCCTTTACTATAAATTATTTCTGCAGGCAAGTTGATTCATTAGGCGACTGAGAAGAAAAAACACAAATCAAGTGTTGATGTAAACAGCAGGATTGAATCTCAAAGAGAGGTTGAAGTCACGTGGGTCAAAAATGTGTTTTGCAAGATACTGGATTAGCTAGGAATGACACAGCAGGAACGTCTCAAACCAACAAGAAAAGAAGTCCCATTGCCAAGACTCAACATCCGGACACTTCTGCATGGATGACTGAGCATCAACATATCAGTACAGCAGAAAGAAACTGTGGCAACTATTCCCTTCATTTGGGGAAAAAAGGAAGTCCTTGTTCAAATTTTGATATGAATCTTGAAAAGTGCTTTTAAAAGTGAAAACTTTAGAAAAAATGTGTGGCTTTGGCCCCATCATTATTCATTAATAGAAATTCATAACACCTTATAGGTTGCATTTAATAAGGACATCTCAAGGGAAATTAATGAGTGGCTTACACTGCAAAAAATGCACATAAATTATCTTTTATGCCATTGCACTGAGCCATTGTTGCACCATTAAATAGTGCTTAATTGGTTGCTAAATACTGTAAGTGCGGATATTGAAGCATGTCCATTGAGTTTCACATAATTCCAGATCCTTTCCATTCACAAGAATAAAAGTAAATTGATTTTGACATAATTCCAAATTTTTTCTATTCACAAGAATAAAAGTAAATGAATTAAACATTTTTGCTATTTGTTTTCTTGTTGCTTGTTTACAACTGTAGAGAGTCTCTTTTTTCTGCAACTGGCCAATTAGGGTCCTTTAAATTGAAAGGATCCCTTAACATATTAAGCTAATCAACTGAACAAGCCACAGCCTTGTATGCAATAATGTTTGTTGTCTTATTGCTTGTTTCTAACTGTAAAGAGATATCTTTACAGTTAAAGAAATCGATCATCCTTACAACTTGTTTCTTGGTTTGCAACAGTTTGATCTAATTTAACCAAAGTTGCAGAAATGCTGCAAACTAGGCACCGCATTTGCTAGCCTAAGACCATCCAGAATTTCTACTAAGGGTAGAAATTGCAGTTCCTAACTCTTGTTGAAAAAAACTAGTGGAGAATATCTGCATCAATGTCAGCCCATGAAAGGGAGTAGGAAAAATATTTGGGACACCTACTGTATGAATTTCTTTAGGGCTGTTCTAGATATAGAAACGTTGCTTCTTTTACAAGGAGATAATCTTGTTGAGTGTCGTATTGATAGAAAGGCAGACACGCTAGTGGCTCATCAGATGCATCGCCCAGAGTTCGGAGAGCAGCCGCTTCTCTTTATCACCTCCTAGCTTTCAAGCTGGAGTAGTAGAAGGCCGTCTCAATCTTACGGCTGCTCTGAATCATTTAATATAAAGTAATTTAGAAAAGCACTACAGTATTTCTTTCTTCAACCCTTTACGCGGAAGATTCCATAAGGCTGTAAGAACAGCTTTAGCACATTGTGCCCCAAACACATTTTCCCCAGCATCATTTATCTAATTTTACAAGCTCTATCTAAAGAAAAATATACTGTATGCTTTTCTTTGGCAAGACTGGGTCAAATAAGGAGTGGGCAATCCTTTTTTAATGTTTCATGTGTCAAAGGCAATAAAATAATGATGCTACTGAAGAGGTTGGGTTTTCACTAGTATTTTTCTTCTTCTGGGATTTTTCTTTTAAAGTGAATTAAATCCCTTAGTGGGTTAACACATAATTTATTTCTTATCTTTCACCCCCAAATTGTTAAAAAGTCATACTGCATTTAGCAATTCATTACTGAATTTTGATGGTGTTACCTTGGGTGGCTTTGGAGACAGACAGACAAACAGACTCTACAACCTTTTTCGACCCCCAAAAAATTTTTACTGTCCAGTGACATGTTAGGGCTTCATGAAGCAGAACCTTCAGATATTCACACAGAATATCTCCACTGTGAACCTTTTTCAGAAGACCAGTACAGAAGTAAAACATGGAGATCAGGCATCTCCAGCCTTGGCAACTTTAGGCTGGGTGGACTTCAGCTCCCAAAATTCCTCAGCCAGCGGAGCCTGGCTTCTGAGAGTTGAAGTCCACACATCTTAAAGTTGCCAAGGTTGGATGTCCCTGGTATAGATTTTTAGCTTTTTGTTTTCAGTAAGAACTACAGGTAGGCCAAGACAGCCCAGCTAGAATTAAGCTGCCAGGTATATATTAATATAGTAGGAATCCATCAAGAAACAGTTCTGTCTTAAAATCAATCCCTTATAGAATAATTTACATAACATCATGATTTAGGGACATCTCCCCTAATAATATTATTATTTCTGTCTGTGGTGGTTAAATTCTGAGATTTAAACCTTTGTCTTAGTGATTCATTATTCTTCACTTCCATTTTTTCCTTGAAATAAAATATGGACACCCCAGAATCAAATCTGGCTTCTGTTGACTACATGAGCAAATCCATATTACTTTCTTTGCAGCGGTGCAGAAGAGCTTTGCGCTATCTTCTTATGGGATTTTTTTCAACCCACCCCCCAACTCTGGGAGTCTTCTATCCAAGTACCAACCAGCCTAAGCCTGGTTAGCTTCTTATTCCAGAAAAGGTTGTACAAGTACTATGACCTTCTAAGACGTCTTTCTCATTTGTTGAAAATTGGTGTGACATCTAGGGTGAATACTTTACTTTCGTGGCTTACCAATATGTTGTTAAGAAGTCTGAATGGAACAGTTTTGCTCATAAATCTTTCTTTATATGAATCAGTTTGAAATGAGCTGCTTAGAACGGAGGTTAATGGAGCCAGACAACCCAGTAAGAAAATGGATAAGAAACCAAAACCAAAGGGGGCAGTCATTAATTTAATGCTGAACACTTTTTTTTACTTCAGAAATACCAAATTTTGTGACACCCACCAAAAACTTTAATTCAGAGGGTTATCATTTTCATGCCATAATGCGGGGAAGTATAAATGGGAAATACCTAATGATGCATGTGAGGAAGAAGTGGTTGGAATTAAATGGGATCGATAGCATCAAAAGCATCCTTGTCTTGGTCAGACATACAGTAATTTTGACTATGGATTTTGATTTAATTAATTATTGAAGTCTCTTTATGTCTTGACCTTGCCGGAAAGATCCATGTTTGACTGCTAATGCTGACAGATGACTTTGCTGTAGACAGCTTCTGGTTTCTTCCTCCAGCCTCCCCAGACATTTACACTTAATATATCTGGCTTAAAAGAAAGGAAAGGAAGGTATCTTCTAATGTAGTTTCCCAGCCTGCAAAAGCAGCTTTATCAAATTATGCAACAACTATGTGGAATGAGCCAAGGCATGCGAAGGAAGCATCTCAAGAAGATAATTGAAGAAAACTGGGCAGTTACAGGAGATAATTGAGGAAGGGAGACTAATTCAGAGTGTGAGAGGAAGATTTTCTTTCCCTGGGGGACAGCGTGTTCTCATCAAAATTTAAAGAACGCATTTTGATCTACTCCAGATGAAGTTCTTTTCTTGCAAAAGAGAAAAAAAACAACCATCCTGGATTCATTTCGAGCATTTGTACAATTGCTCTTGAACTTCTCATGTTGTTATCATATTATTTGTCCATTTCAAACCCATCGCTGATGTATTTCTTTCTCTGAAACAAAGAAAACGGCGCCCTTGGCATGCAGAGCTAATTGTTTGTTACAGAATTAGCACAGCGCATTGACAGAGGAAGGGGCTCATAGATACTGTATTTATCATATCACATGATATGGACTCTCATCACATACAATCATATTTGTTTGAATTTGGGAGCATTTTGTCTCAAGTGGTACCTCTGATATTGGGATAGTTGACTGTTGGTCAGCGTGTGAGGAATTGTCTATCCAGGATCTTCTCCGTCCTTATGACCGGCGGAAGTGTTTGAACGGAATTTTCTCTACTGGGTGGAAAAAATGAAATTTTAGCCTTAACAGCTGGGAGGGAAGCTGCTAAATAAAATTCTCTAATGGAGAAAAAGAGGCTCAGAAGAGGTTCTCTTGGTCTTAATCTTGCAGCCACAACCATGAAACAAAATTGTTCTCCGTCTGTTGTCTTTTCTTTTTTGCCTCTGTCTCTTGTGACGCATACTTTAAAATATGTTTATTTGCTTGCGCAGGGACTTTGCTTATGTAGCAAGGGACAGAGAAACAAGAATTTTGAAATGCCACGTGTTTCGATGTGACACACCAGCGAAAGCCATTGCCACGAGCCTCCACGAAATCTGTTCTAAGGTGAGTCTCCTTCTTTGGTCCCTTTCCTTTAATCCTTTGCCCTTGAAATACCCTCCATTCTTCCCAGCCTGAGCTGCTGCCATTGTCATCCACTGAAAGATGAATGCCCACTTCATGTTGGCAAAAAATTAAAATAAAAAGATCAGCCCTCATCTCCTTCATCCCCCTTTGTGGTAAAGTGGCCTTTGATTCCTTTAAAAAGAATGGAAGTAGATGTCCAGCCGTCAGATACTTACAGTTTTCCTTATGAACCTTGTAGCTGTGATTTTGTGCTTCTAATTCCGTCCCGATCAAATGATGCAGCTTTACTGATTTCAGTACAGGTAGTCCTCGACTTACAACCACAATTGGGACCAGAATTTCTTTCACTAAGCAAGGCGATTGGTAAGTTGCGCCCAATTTTATGAACTTTTTACCATGGTTGTTAAATGAATCAGTAAGGTAACTAAGTGAATCGCATGGTCATTGAGTGAATCCGGCTTCCCCATTGGTTGTGCTTGTCAGAAGCTGGCTGAGAAGGTCACAGATGATCATCATGTGACCCCAGGATGCTGCGACTATTATAAATACATGCCGGCTGACAAGCTCCCAGATTTTGGTCATGTGACCAGGGGGATGTGATGGTTGTAAATGCAAGAATAAATCATAAGTCACTTGTTTTTGTTACCATTGTAACTTTGAACAGCTGCTAAATGAATGGTTGTAAGTCGAGGACCATCTGTACAGCCTTTTTCTGTGTAATTATTAATATTACAAGAACATCCATGCTTTCCATGCCAATACATGTAGGAGGACTTTGGTAGACTGTGTTGTTCAGGAAAGTCCAAAGCGGCCCTCGCCCCGTTCCTCACCCAACCTGTCCTGTTTCTCCAGGGCCCCTCACAAATATGTCTGCTTCTCACAGAGAGTAGCTTCTGAAGCAAACTCCATGCTCAGCCATCCCTATTTTAACGCATTTCTTCTTTTAAGATCAAGAGAAGGAAATGAAGAGATAACTTAGTTTTGCCTGCTTGTAGGGCAACTTGCATTAAGACCTGAGAGAGAATTTTGGGAGAGAATCCAGCTATGTCCGGAATATAGTGACTTATTCTTCTGATTGCGTTGTTAAATTTATGAGAGGAGGAACACGAAGCTCTGAGGCTGCTAGCTATCTTATCCTCCTCTCTCCTTATCTTGCAGCTCCATACCTAGCGATGGGCTTTGTGTTCAGAGACAGCTGTGGCGGCACCTGACTATTGTCCCTTATCTGTTTTGTGCAGTTATGCTTGCCACTGGGTTAGTGCTATGAATATACACGTAATGGGGTGGCTAAAAGTATCTGGTAACTAGAATATGTGACTGCAAATAGATTGTTCACATTTTGGCTATACTCCATGCCTTAAAGGCAAAAAATATCTCCTGTAAATCAAAGGAAAATATAAATTTTTCCAACCATTTCTGTCGTGATGCTTCTCCCAATTTTGTTTGCCCTAAAGTTATCACTCATGTTTCTATCCCACTGAGATAAGCTTCATAAAACCTACATCTGCTTTAGTTTAATGAAGCTCATTCCTACAAATAGATTGATATCCTGAACCATTAATTACTCGATCTTACGAAACACAGTGAGGTTTCTTGCTCAACAGTTCTGCATGTATTCCTGCACCTATTGGATGTGTATAAAAAAAATTCCCTTTTTCTGGTGTCTAACCTTGATCCTCAAAAATGGGGTTGGAATTTAAATGACATTCTTGCCTGAAGGAAAAAATAATTATAATTTCCCCATCTTCTGCAGATTATGGCTGAACGGAAGAATGCCAAAGCTGTGGCTTGCAACTCGTTACAGGAGCGGACAAATGTTACCCTTGATGTTCCTTTGCAAGGTAGAACCTATGACAGGGTATATGTTTACAGTCATGATGGATGGATTCCTAAATGGCAGTGCTTTTTAGAATCATGATAGACAAGCTGAACTAAATAGAAATATTGGTTTTTAATTGAGTCAAAGACAAGACCATCATTTGAAAAGGGTTCAGATAAGTTAAGGTAGATGTTAAATTGGTAAATGCTTCCTGTCCTCAGCATTGCTTACAGCAAGCATAGCTTAGGGATCTTTTGCTTTTTCAATATCACTGCCTGTATTTGGTGCTTTCCAAATACCGGCAGAGTTATGGCATAATTGAGTGTCATGGAACAAAACAGTGTTAAGGTTTTGATATCATACACTCCAGTTACCTGGCCAGAGTACTTGTCTGGAAGATATTGTTGGAGCCTAGCCATTTACTTAGGTAAGTAAGGAAATCATGGCTCAAAGTCTTTTCCTCCCTTATACTAAATCAGATCTTTGGATCATTCTTAGTACAGTCTAATGAGTCCAACTTGCAACAGCTGTCTAGTCTTTTATATATTTTATAGAGCTTGCAGCACTTTGGAAATAATTCAAAAAAGATGCTTTCCAGAAGGTGAAGGAATGCAAATGTAATATATATCCTTTGTTTGCCACCCTTGAAAGCAGCCTGGTCTTTTCCCAGGATGGCATGGCTGCCCTCTGCAGGCTCCATGTAATCTTGAGGAATTTTAGACAGGTTTGTCTCTCCCCGTGCTCCACAGCCCCACTGGGAATCAAATCTGAAGCACCACACAGCCTACATTTTACCTGGAACTGAACTCTAAATCATATGCCATTTCCTACCCTTCACAAATCTATGGACTTTGAAATAGCTTAAGTAAGCTTCTTCCCTGATTCATAACTTCACACCAAAAGAGGATTTACTTTACAAAATGAAGATTTATAGCACCCATTATCAATTAGGATCCTTTCTTAATACGATTTAGAGCACAGATTTATTGGAATTGATAATATTTTCAACGACCTGATATAATGTTCTGGTTCTGGCATTAAAATAAGGATGGGTGGCCTGATGTGAAGTCTATAAGATGAAATTGATGTTTTGCTTCCCTGCAGTAGATTTTCCAACACCAAAGACTGAATTGGTCCAGAAATTTCACGTGCAGTACCTGGGCATGTTACCTGTAACTAAGCCAGTGGGTATGTAAGCATATTTGTTCACGACTACCTGAAAGTGTATTCTTTCTGACTGGTGAGCTAATTTGCATCTGGTCAAAAGGTCAGATACTGGCCACAGTACCTATAGATTTTTTTAGACTTGCTGGGATGGGATAGCTGTTCTAATATCTTTAGTGAGTCCAGGGAATGATAGATGTATCATAAAGAATATAATCTAGTCTTACTAAGATTTGGGAATTTCTGGAAATTTGAAAGAAGGAATCAGGATTTATCTGTCAAAGCGAGAAGAACAGCTGATATTCCTGTACCATCCTATCTCCTGTCTTCAAAGTTCTCAAGAGTAGTATACCTAGGTTTTATCTAATTTGATTATCACTCAAGCCTAGGGAAAGCTGGGGAACTTGACTGTGGAAGATAAACCTAAGATCACGCATTAGTTCCCATAGCATGCTTAGCTAAATACCAAATGTTCTGGAATCCATTGAATCCTAAGCTAAACAGATTGACTAGGTTCGTACAACACACAAAATTACTCAGAATCTAACCACCAACAAAACTAACTAAGCTCAATAGATTGTGGGAGTGCCATCACTAAGTAACTTAGCCTGCTGTGTTTTGCAAACAAAGGCGCAGAGTTTCAAGTCCAGCTGTAACATATGGATTATCTTTGTTTTGCATTTTGGAAGCAAATGGGCAGATTTTGCACCCAGAAAAAGTTCCCACAGCATGTGACAAAGATCAGTGACTTCCAGATTTAAGACCTGGAAAATGCAATGTCAGAAGGAAAAAATTGGGTGAGGATAGAAGAGAAAGAAACTTGGGCCTTAAGTTTAAGTTTAATACAGGCCAGCCAAAAGAGAAGCAGTTTAAGCAAAACAAAACTGAAATGTTGTATGTCCCTCAAAACTCTAAGGAAGGGTGTCTGTTGACTTTGTTCTTCCGAAGGTATGGAGACACTGAATGGAGCTATAGAAAGTCTGATTGAGTCCTCCAACAGAGAAGACTGGATGCCTGTCACCATGAATGTTGCTGATGCTACAGTGACGGTCATCAGTGATGCAGTATGGTTCCTTAACATTGTCTTCTTTCAATTCTAGGATTTGTAACTTGATTCAGGGTTTTATTTTTCTCCAAGCTTTTTCTGTTTAAGATTATTAGTGAAAAGAAGAAAGGTCCGTTGGTAGTGTCGGAACAGATTTGGTGGTAATTTATAATGTGTACTGCATTGTCAAGACACTTATTTTGCCGTATGTTACTGTCTTCACTTACAAAAATAGCCAAACTGTCCATTTAATTAGCATTACATGAAAAAACGTTGAAAGTGAGGCTTTCAACTATAATTATCTTACATTTTGGGGGAGAAAATTAAATGAATTGCATTGATCCTGCCTTCAGTTTAATTAACTAAAGGTAAAGATTTCCCCTGCCAGTCGTGACTGATTCTAGGAGCAGTACTTATCTCTGTTTGCTAACTGAAGAGCCAGCGTTTGTCCGAAGACCCTTCCATGGTCATGTGGCTGGCATGACTGTATGCCAAGATGCACGGATGCTGTTCTCTTCCCACCGAGGTGGTACCTATTTATCTGCTTGCATTTTTACATGCTTTCACACTGCTAGGTTAGTAGGAGCTGGGGCAGACATCAGGAACTCACCCTGTTACATGGCAGCACTTGAGTCTTGAACTTGGGCTGCCAACCATCTTAACTGCTCACACCACCGTGCCCCCTTACAGAGTTAATTTTAACTAGAAGATTAAGCCAGAGAATATGGCATATAGAGTATATGCTCTGCCACTTCTGTACAAAAATACAGAAAAATTAAATATGCTTTCTACTCTAGTGCAATGTTTCTCAACCTCAGCAACTTGAAGATGTGTAAACTTCAACTCCAAAATTCCCAAGCCAGCATGTTGAAGTCCACACAGTTTAAGGCTGCTGATGTTTAGAAATTATAGGGACACCAATGCTAAGCCATAAGATTTTTTTAGGTTCTAAGATTTTTTTAGGTTCCTAGAAGGTACATAAAACTGTACATTTTACCAATGAGTTCCAACCACTGAACTAATTTAAGCAGGAAGGTCAGGGATGTCAAATTCAGAGGTATAATTAGGTGATTGAGGCTTCACCCTAATGTGAAAAGGGTTGGGCTTCAGTTACCTGGTTGTGTTGCAGTTTTGACATCACTGACATCCTTCAGCCCCAACAGATGTTCCTGCCTTTTCTCTGGATGGCTTGGAAAATCGCTTGGGTTTTGTAATGGACTATAGTAAGGAGGTAGATTCCCCAGGAGAGAAAGAATGCGTTTCAGAGGTGTAAGAAGCAACTCAGTCTGAATATTACATGTGAGAGAAAGAGGGTGAAGATGATGCCTTCTTAATAGTTCACAGAATATATTGTAGATGCAGATGGTAGAGTCCTCAGTCTGGCAAGATTCTGTCTATAGGTGTGGAAACAATAAAGAACTCAGCTGGAAAGAATCATCATGTGTCATTCTTACTTTGGGGCCTGACAGGTTTTCACACTCACTCCCATCCCCAGTATTGGTATCAGGGGTGTCTTTAGGGTCTAGTTAGAAAAATTAAGATGACTACAATGGTGCAGAGAAGCTCTGCCTGGTTTTTACGTGGTATCATCTTGACTGTGTACCCTGTGGAAGTCCCTGATGATTCCTGATTGGACAACCCTAGTTCATCAGCTCCATAACCATGTTTAAGGCTTCTTTCTTGTACTAAATTGTAACAACAAAATGTTTTCTTTTGCAATTAGAATGAAGAGGAGATCGTGGTGGAATGTCGTGTCCGGTTCCTGTCTTTTATGGGTGTGGGTAAAGATGTACATACATTTGCCTTCATTATGGATACGGGAAACCAACATTTCGAATGCCATGTTTTCTGGTGTGAACCCAATGCCGGCAATGTCTCAGAGGCCGTTCAGGCTGCTTGTATGGTAAGTGGGACAATTCTATAAATAGTAGTATGTTTGTTCAGAACAGGACATTAAATCACTTTTGAGTCTGCTGTGTGTATGGGGTTGTACATTATTTGCAACGAGAGCAAAGAAAATAATATTAGTATCACCTCTCCCTGTAGGCCATGCTTTGCTGCTCAGCAAAGAAACAAGCCTTTTGGAAGGAACAAAGTGCCTTTACATAAAAGGACAGTAGGAAAAGATGTTGAAAATGACAGAATTTCCTGCTTCACTGATACTCAGCTTTGGATTTCAGAGATCATCCTTTTATTTGTCAAAGGCTCCCATGGGCTGGTATTTCTTAATGAATTAAAGTACAACAGCAAAATGCTAATGAAGTGGTGGTGATGGGGGGGTCAAAACTGGCAAAATGTCAATGTAAGCCTGGATATTCCATGTGTTTGCACATGTGTGTATGTATATGCATATTGTATGGGAGGATGTGTGTGTGCATGCCTGATGTTTGTACAAATGGGCTGAGGCTTCCATCAAGTCATGTCTACCATCTTGTCTGTTCTCTCCCTCTGCCTTGCAAGTTGTGGAACAGGATTAAAAAGCAGAACCAATCCAAAGGTCTAACATATTTTGCAATTAAATCATAATAGTTTTAAGAAGGTTAAATCAATGTTTTACAATACTGAATTAAAAATAAATATTTGGATAAGAAAGGGAAAAGGCTGGGACAGACCTTTCAAATGGGCATTTCACATGTGCCTTCTTCCTTGCAGCTACCCTTCCCTGTAGTCAGTATAAAAAATTGCTGAAATGTGGTTAGCTGGGTAATTCTGAGAGTTGAAGTCCACATATCTTCAAGGTTGAACAACACTGATCTAATGAGAGATCTGCAGACCTTGCAACCTCTTTCATTGTTGTCTGAAGTTCATTGCTGGTAAGGTCTGCCATTAGGGAGACCATAGGGAAGGCGTTCTGGTGTCAGTTCCACATACAGACATGACAGATCCCAGTTTTTCAACTTCGGAATGCATGACTTGACAGAAGGCTAGGAGAAACTTTGAGGGCTTCAAATGAGACCCCAAATTATTATATTTGAGTAAGGAGTTAAAATCTGTTAGTGTAGACGCAAAAGAAGCCAGAAGGCGCTTGGAATTCACAACTGTGCCTAAACTAAGAAGGGGCTAACAAGGTAGGTGAAAGGGTTAACTGCAAGAATGCAAACTAGCTACTGGGAAGCCATGAGTTTTAAGATAGCAGGTAAGAAAAAATAACATAGATCAATTCAACAGATCATTGTTTAATAAAGTATTAACTGGATCCTGTTAATAAAGATTATTTTTATCAACACACAACAATAATGGCCTATTAGGTTGAGGCTGATTATTTGCAATTGCAATACAACAGTCAAATGAAAGACAGTATGCATGCATTAATGAAAGATGCTAAACCTGTTAACTCCTCCCATATCAGTCCTTGCCCTTTAGCCTCCAGTACCAAAATTGTCAGTAAAATCCATTTTGCTTCAATGGAAGTGGTGTCTGGATCTCTGAGTTAACCCATTTTAGGGATTTTTTCCTATAGTGTTAGGAAGCTTACAATAGGAAACCTTGCTAATGACTGCCACTTACATTTCCTGTGTTGCAGCTGCGGTATCAGAAGTGCTTGGTTGCCCGACCGCTTTCTCAGAAAGTCCGCCCACCACCTCCTCCAGCAGACTCCGTGACCAGAAGAGTAACCACCAATGTAAAACGTGGGGTCTTGTCCCTGATTGACACTTTGAAACAGAAGCGCCCTGTGAGCGACATGCCATGACGGACCTGCAGGGACACACGAGCATTCCAAAAACATTGCGCAAAAGATAACAGCAGCTGCGTTAAAAGAAGAAAGGGGACTGGATGATGGCCTTCCATTTGAATCTTCCTTATCTTCAGAAAAGTTGCCCTTATCAAAAGTAATATTAGACAAGCATGTTCTCACTCTTGCCGCCACCAAGTAATATGGAAAAGAAGCATGATTTTCCCCCTGTGAGGTATGATCCTCAAGAAACAGAAGGCCTGCTTTCTGATTGTAAATAGTATGGACGTTACTTAAATTCACACATCCAGGAGAGAAGAATGCAGCACATGGCTCCTCATCTTTGCAAAGAACCTACCCAATGATACTCATCACCCTGAGCACTTTGCCTCTTTTTTAACAGTGAAATACATACCAAGTATTAGTTACTGTTGTATTATTATACTACTAATACCAAGCTTCTTATTTTTTACAAAAGAGCACTCGTAATTAACCTTCCATCTTATGCATCATAGTAATAATTTAACCTTGCATCTGCCAGTGCAGGTATGCTGCAGTGGAGAGACGCTTCGATGGAGGAAGAAATATGCCAGCTCAGTTACAACAGCTTGTGGCAACCCCGTGCATGTCTGTGTTACTGCACATCCAAATATGGAGAATCTGTCCTTCATTGTCTCTTTCTAGCACAAATGTATATACAGTGAAGAAGGCAGAAGTGTCCTGTTGTCACAAAATCTCTCTGTGGTTTGCGTGGTTTTCTTTCAGAAGGGCTGCCCATCTAGGAAAAAAACTAAATTTGAAGTGGCCTTCAGTCCTGAAATTGCATTTGTTTACATACTAATCCATATTTGAGAAGTTGGGCGGGCTAGACTGGGTTTTATTTTGGAACAGAATCTACCCCCAAGCTGATGACACTAAGGCTCAAGTTCCTCTTACTATTTCATAGATCCAGTTTATTCTTTTGTACATTTCACTGGGATACATGTGCAAAGCTAATCGTTTCTGGCTTGCTGATGGCATAGAGGAGGCTACAACGGTAAAGTCAGACTAATGGCTTTCCTCATTATAAAATGCATGCAAAAGAGTTGGCTGGTGCATTCAAAATGTACACTGGTACTTGACCATTAATATATATAAATGTTGGTGAAAACAAAGAATGTTCACTAGTTACTTTTCTTACTAACAGACTTGCACGGAGGCAACCTGGTTACACTTTCATGGAGTTCCTCTTACTTGAATTCTTAGCATTCAAATTATGTCCTTTCATTTCTTTCCACCAAAGTTGGGGGCTGGGACAGCAGATTCACTGTGCAAGATCCATTCTACTTTGAAGTTTTCTTAGGAGCTATATTTTATGGTGAATTTAAAATAAGAAACAATGCTTTCTTTAGTAAATGTTGGGCTCAAAAAATTGATTACAGAAGTTGGCTTCTGAAATTCCAAGTAGCACATGTCACACCAAGCACCCTATGGCAGTTCTTTCTATCTTGTAATTGCACCTTACATCGTGTGTTGTTTCCATTGATCAGGAGTGACCACAAGGTTTGATTTAAAAAATTCAAGATGGTGGCCATAATGCTGTCATTGAAGCACCACTTGTGACACAGGTGACATTTTGATCTCACTGCCAGGGCTGACATCTTGACTTTTATATCACCCCTTGTAGATCTCCCTGTTGTTGTTGATTGTTTACTTTTATATTTATTATTATCATTTGTATACTGTGTAGCACACAAGTTTACCTGATGCTCTCCCAAAGGAAGAACCTAAGAATTCCTTTTTAGCTGGGACAGTCCTATGTGGGGGCAATGGAAGAGGTGAGGTGGTGATCTCAAAAGGAAGACTACAGAAACTTCCTGAGATTTTACACACTTTTCTTAATGAGAAAATATTTTAAGCATGGCTGATGATTCTGTTCATCATTGCTCTTGGCTCCCTTATCTTGTCCCATTTAAAAGACAGTCGCATTTCAGTAGCCTAGAGCAGTGTTCTCAAACTTAATAACTTTAAGATGTGTAGACTTCATCTCCAAGAATTCTCCAGCCAGCATGCTGGCCTAAAACAACCTTCCCCTAACTGTTGCCCTCTGAGTGGTTTAGACCTGGTTTGTCCAACCTTGGCAACTTTAAGATGAATGGACTTCAGCTCCAAGAATTCCTCAGCCAGCATGGAGTTGAAGTCCACACATCTTAAAGCTGCCAAGGTCGGATATGCCTGGTTTAGGCTGTGGCTGCTACAGATCAACCCTTAAGAGATGTAGAGGTTCTTGGGCAATTTTTTTTCCAGTTTAGGAAAAGCTTATGTAAACCATGTTTCCTGACTGCTCATCTCATCTTTGACATGAGGTTTGACAACTTGACACAGTTGTCAGCCTAAACACCATCACAGCCTAAGTGTGTTCTCTTCCTACACAAAAGTATGTACAGTAATTGCTTCTTGTAAACTGGCCATCTAGAAAGACACAAGTGAAGCAATTGGGAATAACACAGTAGAAAGCTGAGGTGGACCTCCAAAACTTTACAAGTTCTTTGAGTTCTTCACATATCCCAGAAAAGCCCATTCCATTCCTTCTCATTCCAAGGAACAGTTGCTGCCTTCTTGAGTGTTGTGCTGATCTTTTGATATTCACTAGAGGCAGCAGAAAGCTGTGGGTTTCACACCAGAATGTGAAATTGTGACTCACCTGCAATGGTGTCTCCATCGCCAGAATCACATCCCCTTCTACCCACTGCTTCATGGTGGAGTCAGTCTACAAATTCATGCATTGGCTTTTTCTGCGTGTGTGAATTTAGGGCTCCACTTTTAGAGAACATCTAGTTCTCTAGATGTTTGTGTATATTTCAGGATATCAACTTCTAAGAAGCCTTTGTGTAAAAATCACTACACTTTTAGCGCAAGGCACTCTTTTTATTTTCTAATGTTCTGATATAACCTATGCAAAGAAAACATAATTTTGTGTGAGGAAAGTGATTTATATGGCCATAAAAGTGAACTGTTTTATGGAAATGATAATGATGAAACAGGCTGCGTTTCCTTGAAGTGGGCAGAGACGTGGGTCTGACTTAAGGGCTGCCATTTACAGCTCACTGTTGAAAAGCCCAACTTCTTTGTACCTCTCCCCTGTTTTCAGAAAGTGCATGCTCATTATTAATATTATTTTTTAATGTTATTGGGAATAGTCAATTTTGTAAGCGATGCACAATGTAGATACTCAAATTTACACAAGAACAAAGGTATTTGCAAGGGGAGGAATATAAAAAAACAAAATTGTAGCCACGATCAAAGCCCCGTCCTTTTCTACATAATAGGGTGGGACTGTATCGTGCTGTTACGGCCACCATGTTGACTTTTTTGACATCTACCCAACCCTGTGGACATCCTTACACAGGAATTCTATGTATTTTATAAACCAGCTTTTCCGGAATGCAATGTGCTTGGCAGGAAATAGAGAACACAACATATTTCTTCTGTTGTGGGACTGCTTACCAAACAGGAGTTTTAAACTTGAATAAGATTTCAGCGTTAAGCTGTGCTGGCTGACAATAAACTCATTTCGAGTCAGCCTTTTGAAACGCATTTGAGAAAGCCATTTGATTTCTCTGAAGAGCATCTACTGACCATTAGCTACAGGAAAAAAGACTCGGGAAGCTTCAGCAAGGGCATGGATGGACAAGCCAGTCCATGGAGTGCTTCCTGTGACCCCACAAGGCATTTCTGAATCAAATGAAGTGGGTTTCCCCCACCCCTGGCAAACAGATGACAGCAGTGGTGTGAACCAATGACTTAACTCGATGTTGTGGTGATCCTTCTGTGATCTATGCATTCTTTCTATCTCTTCGCAAGGCACGGTGCCTTGGCTGTTTCACATCTGTTTTTGATTAACCAACTCCATGCAGCTTAAATACTCCATCTTTACCTAACTCTTCAATTACGGGGCATCTGTCATGAACTGGTTGCAAGCCCACCCATAAATCCACCCCTAACTCAACTCAGCGTACTGTAGGTTGCCAAAAGATACAGGATTTTTTTCTGATAATTTGTTGTCACCTTTTTAATTACGTAGGAGGAAATGGTAATATGATGTGTAATAACTTCTCTTATTTTTTAAAACACAAAAACCAAGTTAGATGCTGCTTTCACAGGCCACCTCGCTCATCTACTGAAGAGGGGATTGATTAATTATAGCAGTCTGTAATAGCTTAATGCCTTTCTTCTCTCTCCACCCACAGCATTTGTTTAAAGCAGTTTAGTCCTTCATTGACTATTTCTTTAATTGCCTTGTTCATAAAAGAGGCAATGAAAATGAAGAAATGTTGACCCACTTACAAGGAGAAATGAAGACCCACTTACAAGGAGAAATGTTGCATGAAAGGGCATCAGTCCTATCTCTAATGCAAGGAGTTTTTAGTGATAAACTTTGTGTGCAGAATTATCACGCTTGGAATAGAAGACTGGGTTGTGGGTGGATCATTTTACCCATGAGTGGAAGAGCAACCTTTTCAGATTTCCAACAACTGCATCTTTATCTAGGAATACTTTGGGCATGAAACAATTAGCCCACCTCAAGGAAAAGTCTTATTTTTATTGTGTTCTCCTCAAAACGATCACTGCCTCTTGATCTAAAGCGCTTGTCATTTTGAACATCAGCCCCTCGCTCTGGCAGGTGTAATGATTTTGAAAGACAAAATATGGATAAGCAAATGGAGGGGTTTTTTTTTTGCTCTTCTGCCACAGGGAAAAGAACAAAATACACAAGAGCTTATCAGCAAGAGCTCTTCGTATTCAGTGAAAAACATAAAAGTTCCCCACCCCTCGGCATTGTCCACCTCTTCCACATTAAAATGTAATCCATTGCAAGAATAAATTTAATTACATTAACGGCTTGTCTCATATTCATGAAGTTGGGGTTGTACATTCTTTTTGTCAGATTGAAACCTTTAGGACAATTATGCTGAGTAGATGAAGGTGGATAAAACGGTGTTGCTCCAGATGTATTTTTCAATAGCAACATCTGCCAGGATGGTTAAAAAAAGTCAAGATAGTATCATTAAATCATGAGATCTAAGGTCAGGAGGCATCAGGGCTTCAGTCACAGCCACCTCGACTTGAATTTTTACTCTACCACAAATGCTGCTGTATTCGGCGAAAGGAAACGGTAATTCTTTCTTCTAGAATTTCTGGTTTAAAATACGGAATGGAAAAAAATGTTTAAAGATCCACTGTCTTGAAGCAAGAAAAGGAACTTGGGAATATTTAATTTGATATCAAGGAAAGCCCGTTCAGTGCTACCTCGCAAATTGGATCCAGTAGTTTAATTATTCGATTCATGGCACTATATGCAGATCAAAATGAATTCTGCCTGGATTGGCCTTGGCAGAAGATTTGGTACATTTGTCAGATTTTGCTTTGAGCAGATCCTAGGCAAGGTAGACCACACTGCAGGAAATACAAGCAAACATCTGAGATTTTGAAATGTTATTGGAGAGACAGGTCCCAGATTTGATCTGGTGAATGGAGTTAAGTAGATTGCAGACCGGATTTTTCTACTCGGTTAAGCCCTGGTAGGACAAATATCTGCTCAGTCATGGGTACGCAGGAAATAATTATACTTCTCTTTTCCAAGTCTCTGAAGACTCTCACTCGTCCAGGGTAATTGCATTGCAACAAAGTTAAAAAACAGGCATCTGGACTGGATTTTTCTCAAGTCGAAGACGTTTCGCC
>JANHZU010000784.1:197141-219754 GCA_032468055.1 Acrochordus granulatus
CTCCTTCCTAGAAGAGTATATACCAGCTCTCTTACCAGTTCAGTTTCAGAATTGAGAAAGCCTTTTGGATTAAAGGCAAAACGTCTTAGACTTGAGAAAAATCCAGTCCAGATGCCTGTTTTTTTAACTTTGTTGCAATTCTCTTTTCCAAATAAATATATGACAGCCAATAAGACAGTGGGATATATGTATTTTTTTCAAAATAAAACTTGTTCTTTTTATTATTTACTTTATTGCAATTGTTAACCAGCACAAGAAAACGGATATTCAAAATATCCAAAACTAAAATGACTTATGTCAAGATAATTAAGAAAAGTATACACAGACAAAAAAGGACTACCGGACAATATTAAATAAGAATGTGGTAAAAGGCTTGCTGAGGCTATGCACAGCAAGGTTATTTGATACAGCCTGTGTCTGTATCAATTAACACTGATAATATGGCAAACCATTTATTACAATTTTAATAATTTATCTAAGGCAACATGATTTATGATAATCTATAATAGTTTATGATATGGATAAGTGCATGATCTTGACATTTTGCTTGTATTTGTAGATGGGTAAAGACTTGAGTTGCACACTCGTTCAATTCTTTTCCCAGTCTACTCTACAGCTCTTGAGATTTCCTAGTGGTACCCCATTCAAGAACTAATCAAGACCATCCTTGTTTAACATTAGCCAAGAGTAGCTAAGGACTGCCACCTGCCATGACTGTGTATAGAACGGGAGGATGCATATGTCAAATTAACAGAAATGCATTGCCCAGTGCAAACTGACCCTAAACCATTTCAGCTATATATATAATGGAAAACTATTAGGCTACGTAGCAAAGGCAAGTCACCATCTTATATGAACTTAAGAAACTGTTCCACAGCTGTATAAAGACTTGACCATTGCAAGGAATATGGGGTCTTCTGCTGCACATAGCCAGAATGTAGTGGAAAGTTTGCCAAGTCTCATTGAAAAAAAATATTGGTTATTTCTGCTTAATCACATGTAGACAAGTAATTTATTTAGTACTTGTCACACAAGGACATTCCCTTCACAGGTTAGTGTTGATAGGAAGCAAGTGGTCCAGCCCAATTCTGCTCCTGTCCCTTTCACAGTCCCTGGAAGCTGGATGGGGGACAAAAGCTTCAGCTGAACTCTGATAAGGTGGGGTGGTTGTAGGTGGAGCCTTGAGGTCTGAGGGTTTATCATTTTTAGTTCTGGATGGATTGCAGTGCCCTAGGCAGACCTCGTGTGCAACTTGGGGAGGTTTTACTAGACTCACAACAACTGCTCAAAGAACAGGTGTCAGTCTTGGCCAGGAGAGACATTGTGCAACTTTGCACTCTGTGCAAGCTGTGCCCTTTCCTGGATCATGAAGCTGTACACTCAGTCATTCATGTCCTGGTCATCTCTTGTTTGGATTACTGTAATGGACTCTACATAAGGCTACCTTTAAAGGCTATTAGGAGGCTACAATTGGTACTGAATGCAGCAGCTTGGAGAGATCCCAAGGGTGATGCACATAACATCACTGTTATGTAAACTGCACTGGTTGTTGGTTTGCTTCTGGGTCCATTTCAAAGTGTTGGTTATCACCTTTAAAGCCTTTCATGACAGAGATCAGTCTGAGGAACAGTCTCACCCAATGGGATTGGCCCATCCCACTTGCTCTGGCAAAAGGGGCATACTGTGGATCCTATCAAGGAATTTTGGTTGGTGGGCTTTAGGAGAAGCCTTTTCTGATATGGCCCCCACTCTTCAGAACACCTTGCCACCCGCTTGGCCTTCTAGAAGACCCCTAAAATCTGGTTCTGCTGTTTGAGTTCGGACCCTGATGGGGACATTCTATGGCAGAGGTGATTGATGGAATAATAGAGAAGATACCATCTCTGTATCGTTTGTGCTCTTGGTTCTCAATCTTTATCTAATTCTTAATAAGGTTTTGATATTTATGATTTTATTGTATTGTTAAGCTGCCTGGAGATACTTGGATAGAGAGATGGGCAGCATATAAATTTGATAAATAAAACTAACAAGAGGCATTAGAAATTCTATCTTTGGAGAGCAGACATGACCTATTAATTATCATGGAGCCTGGTGAAATGAAGTCCTGACTGAAATGTATAATCTGAAATAAATTACTTCTTCACATTTATTTACTTTTATTGTGCTGATGAAGATTTTCAGTCATCCAAGTAGAATTGTCTGGAGATTGAGTCATGGCAACTGGACTTCTTTTTGGTTCAAGACGTTTCACTGCTTATCCAAGCAGCTTCTTCAGTCTCTGAAGAACACCCTATTCGGCCCACTCTGGAGGCAGAATGTTTGAATGTGAAATGTGAAAAAGGTCTGCATCTTTAAAAAAAATAAATGCCCCTACACATTTGAGTCTTGTGAAAGTGTTTGGGTAAGATTAAAAGAAATGAGAATTTAAGATTTAGAAATTTATTACAGGGCCTACAGAGGCAAAAGATATGGACATTGCTGCAAGACCCAAGTATATTGTACCCATAGACGGTTCTGCCTTGTCCTAGAAGGGTTTCATCTTTGATCCTTTAGAATAACAGAATTTGAATAGAAGAGACAGTTACCAGATTTTTTGAGGCGGGGGACAGATTGCCAAATGCCACTGAGGGCAATTTATAATAATCTCAATTTTAAACATTGGAATGATGTTCATGTGGCACAATAAGGCTTATGTATTAGCAGAAAAAATTAGATCAGTACAAATGTAGACATGGTTTGGCAGCAGAACTTGCAAGAAAGAGCTAAAATTATTGGCTGACCATCAGTTCAACAGAAGCAAGCAATATGATGCAGCTGTTAAAAGAATTCAATGCAACGCAATCGTGGCTGAATTAACCGAGATGTTAGTCCAAATCTCAGGATCCATTGCATTCTGTGCTGCTTAGCTCCCATTTTAAGAGCACTTTTGTCAGAACTAATCACCACACTTTAAAAAAGGTCATAGAGAAGCTAGAATGGATGCAGAAGCCTCTCAAGGTGATATGGGGGCCTGCAAACCAAGGAAGGAGTGGATAAAACCACCAGCAATGAAAGCAAGCTTAAGGAGGGACATAAAATTGGCAGGCAGGGATTGGGAATAGGCCTGTTTTCTGTTGAATCCAAGAGCTGAAGAAGGTCTAACTGCTGGAAATCGAAAGATGGGAGATGATGCTGGATATTAGATTTTCCTAAGTGCAGTGCAGCAGTATTTTCTGAACAACAGTGGACCCTTTTTCATTGAAAAGATTTTCCAACAGTGGCTGAATAGCCCTTTGGCAGGGATTATTTATTGCTTTGCAGCATTTATGATGGGTGGACTTCAATTCCAATTCCCCAATGCTAAAAAACTGGCTTAATGCATTCCTGCAGTGAAATGAGACTGGACTGCATAAGGTCTCATCCAACTTCTATTTTCCCTTGCATTTTAGTAAATTAGATTGGGCTATACAAGTATCTTAAAGGAGAATATATATTATCAATGGAACTAGAATAATTTTCTTCTTTGGAATAAAATTCTCTTTACTCACTCTGTTTATAGGTCTTTACTCACCAGCCAACTCACAATAAAGCTTTGCTGCCTATGATGCATGCAGTTCCAGCCGCTTGTGTTCAAGTATTAATATTCTTGCTGTATATTAATATATTTCTAAAGATGATAAACACTTCAGTATTATCTAGCATTATCTTCACTGTATTCAAGGATCTTTTGAAAATGTACGAAGAGACATCTGAGAAGCTCAGCCAACTATGATTTCCAGAAATAGGTTTACAATTTAAATAAAACGCCCATCAATTAGTCTAAAAAGGATGCAATCTGTGGATATGAAGAACATCTTTTCTATAATACACAAATCAGCTCCAAAATGTGTATATTACAGCCAGACTAATTTGTTGCTTTGCAGGGAAGAAATAAAAAAAAAACTACAGTCAAGAAAATTAGTAATCAGGAATTGTTTAATATGCTCTGTTTCCAGTGAACATATAGTATAACGACTTGATGATTTATACTGAGTTGCTAATGAACTTTGGTGTCATGTTGAAGCCAAATTAAAGCGTAATGATGCTGTTATACTAACACCAGAAAAATTCTCTTGCCCGAATGTTTTATCTTTGTTAACTTTGTTGTAGTTACAATTTATCTTTTAAAGCAATGACCACTATAAATTTTTTTAAAATGCTGTTCTTTCATAAGAGAAGACTGAGTGAATTAATAAGCAGGCTGAAGTCTTCAAAGATCATTTTGCAGATCAAAGATTCAAAGATCATTTTGCAGATCTTCTAAAGGCAGAAAAAGGCAATGTTCCCAAGGGAAATGATCTGAAATACCTCGGGAATAAACACTTACTCTACTTTTCTATCTACATAGCCCCTGTTTTTATTTCTAACTATGGCTAGTCTTAAAATTCAGTAGCATTAAATACATTCAGGCAAAATATGTCTGTTGTGGCTTAAAACTAATGAGCTATTGCCCACATCAACCTTTACAGAGTTTTCTCCAATGATCTGCATAATCCAAATGTGAATCTTGTGACCTTCAAAAGTACCAAAACTATAAGCAAGCATTTCATAATAAAAACCACTGCAAAACAGCTCTTCTGCTATATTCTTAACAGCCATGGAAAGAGATCCATGTTTTAACTGCTTTCTAAAAGTGCTTTGCTTCTGACATTTAGTGCCCAAATGATATTCAGGAGTTTACTGCTACATAAACATCAGTGTTAAGTTCTGGAAAAACAAAGGTCATAACAACTTCAAAGCCATGGACGAGCCTGCTTGGTCACTGAAGACTGGGAGGGCTCTTTTGACTTAATCAATCTTTTGGACGCCGAAGGGCTAAGTGTTCCATTTTTTGCACCAAACCAACGATAGTAACAGTGATTAGCTGAAACCTGGGCTCTGTTCCCTTGTGGGTTAAAATAAGGCATCATCACAGGAGGCAGGACAATCTCAACAGGTTTTAAGATCATGACCCGATCATCAGTCTTTGGCTTCCTGGCATTCCGCTGTTTCTCAAGTATTTTTTGTATGGACGAGGTGGTGCTGAAGCTGCTCTTTGCCATCACAGGCAGAGATGAGTTTGAGAGGGCCTGGGCTGTTTTCTTCACGGCTATGGTCTCACTGGTTTGGCTCATCACCTGAGAGGTATTGGCAGCCACACTGGTTATGGAAGAGCCTGTATCCATCATGCCAGGTTTCATCTCTCGTTCCAGGAACTCCTGAATCCGAGATTGCATCACTGCCTCTTTAATTGAATTCTTCGCCTGGACTACTCTGTGTTTCTTTTTCTTTTTTTCTTCTCTCTTTGATGGCTTTGCTAAATCGATACCTTCCAACAAGCCTTTTGCTGCAGCACGAGCCAAAACATCTTTCACGGACACAGATTCAGATGGATCTCTCTATACAAAGAAAGGAACCCAAATTAGCACAGCTGAACTCCACCAGTGAACTGTGGAATATATAGCAAAATTGAAAATTCAAATTATGCAAAATTTTAATCATTTTCCAGACCTTGACACAGACCTGCCAAACCATGCCCCTAACAAATATCTAGGAAATGCCAACATTTTGCCTTACTGTTCAAGCACACTAAGTTCCAGATCTGTTAAGCAAGGATGGTGAAATGCAACAAGGATGGTTAACAGGTGATCTGCCATGATTCTTGGATCACAATTCCCATCCTTCAGTATTATCTCTGTAAGGCTGATGATGGTTGGAGCTCAACATTTAATAAGTCCATAATGACTCATGCTTGTAATAGTAGAAAATTATTTATCTATTTAAATACTCAGAAAGCCCACAATTCTCAGTTAACAAAATCCAAAAAAGATTCCTTGGGCCTAGATTCACTTTGCACTTCCACCACTTAATCATGTGTGATCTTTTACCTGTTTTAGCCCTAAATAAAGAATATGTCTTCTCAATGCCTCACAATTCAGAATGTTTCCATTTCAGCTGCAAATCAAAGGCATTGTTATTTGGAATCCAAAACCTCTTACAGTACTATTTTTCTAACCAAGCCTACTTGTAGTTGGTTGTATTTTCTGGAATGAAAAGCTTGTAATTCTTAGATATGCATTTATTTATTTGTATCCAGCTTTTATTATTTTTACAAATAATTCAAGGCGGCAAATATATTTAACCCACCTTCCTCCTCCTATGTTCCCCATCACAACAACCGAAGTTACTGAGTTGGATCCTTGAAACATGACATACATATTTGGGAGAGTAGTGATAGTAGTATGAACATAAAACAGTACTGTTGGTTGAGAGGGGGGCTCTTTAACTCCAAACAGCTGGAGTAGTTATGACTAAACTATCCTTTGGTCAATTGCTTTGCGCAAACATCAAAATCCACTTAACTGTGGAACAGTATATAAATCAGTTCTTCTAAGACAATCTAAAGCAGATTAAAAAACAACATTCACTGCTCATGTCCTATTTTATGTCCAAAATCCAGCAACAAAATTAAAATCCAGTTCAGCATCATGGGAAATGAAGTAAATATACTGTGTAATCCAATTTACCATGTCAACATGAATGAAATCCAGAAACAACTCATAAGGTCAATAGCCACACAAATTCAAAAGCATAATTTCAGCAGTCCCTGTACATAAGAAGGAAGATGGAAGCAATAAGGCAGAAACAGAAGAAATCCAAGGAAATATCCTTATAATGGGAAGCACAGTGGCTGTCAGCAGTGACATGTACTTAAGGGCTAAGGAGAATTATCTGTAATTCTGCTTTATTTTACATAGTTTTAAGCGAGCACATCTCACCTTTACATCTGCATTTTCAAGAGCCTTCATTCTCTAGAGCAGATGTGTCCAACCTTGGCAACTTTAAGACATGTGGACTTCAACAGTGGAATTCCATGCACCTTAAAATTGCCAAGGTCATATCTCTACTCTAGAACCTAGAGTGAAGCTCCACAAGATTGTCTTCTATTGCTCCTGGTCTTGATGCTGTGATCCTGTCAGTTTCCCCTCTTCTTGAAGTGAGGAATCCTCAAGAAGAGACAGGACAGTGTGAAATTTGGAAGCCCCCAACATGCCTCCCACAGGCTGACTGACTGTGACACCCAAGCCATACCCACTGCCTGGCTACTGAGGAAGGGTTCCATCGATGTTATGGAGACTCGGTTACGCTGTCTGCACAAGGTTTCATGGGACATTATGCAGGATTGGAAGAAGAGGTGGGGACTACGTTTTTTCTCCAAATTGACAATTCTCCATAGCACATTAAAAGCGTGACAGGATAATTTGGCACTCAAAGCAATTCTGAAGGATTACAACAGGAAAAGACCAATATCTGTGGAGCCTTCAAAACATTGTTCCTTGCCAACCCCAATTGCCTTCTGTTTAGCAACTCTATTTCATCTCTTGCTCCGTCCTGCCAATTTGCATCTGAAAGCCAAGACTTCTTTCTTGGAAGCCTAATTACAGTGATACGTGCAAGGCAGTCTGATCTAAGCCAATACTAAATATCTGAGGAGACATCATGCTTCATTCCCCTTTCTTCTGGGTTGAAGAAACTCATTACTTACCTCTCGGCTTAAAACAGCTATAAAACAGCTATTAGAAACATCTGAGGGCTCCAACCGGAAAAAGTTCTCCACAGATGAGTTGACTTCCAACTTGGAACACAAAGGAAGAACTGGCGGACAAAGTCTTCAGTGGATAGAAACATATTTATACTCAAATAAATATGAGTCAATTTATGGTCTCTGTAATTTTCAAAAGCTACTCTAAGCAACTGGGAATACGTTGTTTAGTAACTAAGCATGCTGAGAGCCAAAACATTTATCTTCCCACACGTAGTTAATAATTCAAATACTTTTATTTGCTGAAACTACACAGGTGATACGGAGACCATCTAACAAAAAAGACTTGGTTGTTATTCAGTCTCAGGCATGCAATCTACTTACTTCAGAGTCCAAGAGAAGATATGATACTATATTTTGGCACTTTTTAAATACAAACATAATTATAGCAATTTTAAATTTTTCAAACCCACTGTTTACCTTTAAGAGCTTGCAAAATGAGATTCCCAAAATGAGATGCTCGAAGATGTTTAATAAAAGTTGGCCTTCAACATTAGTACAACAGAAGCATGGTATTGGTGTTGGTGGAGAAGGGGTTATTGCTGCATCTATTATGGGCTTATTCCATTCTGGTTTAATATTAATGGTGACTAATATGATAATTTTCGATTTACATTTCAAGATCATATTTAGAGATATCAACACGATGTCAAACTGTATCCTGAGCATTACAAATCTATCAGTTGAGGATGACCAAATAAAATATAAGCAGTCCTCAACTTACAACAATTCATTTAGCAATCATTCAGTTACAATAGCACTGAAAAAATTGACTTATGACTGGTCCTTGCACTTACGACCACTGTAACATCCCCAGGTGATCAGAATATTGGGTGTTTGATCCAATATTTGACCCCAGGTGATCAACAATATTTGGGTGTTTGGCAATCAGCATGTATTTACAACAGTTGCAATATCATGGGGTCATGTGATCGCCATTTGCAATCTTCCTGGCCAACTTTCAACAAAGTTAGTGGGGGAGGCCAGATTCACTTAATGAATGAGTGATTAACTGCAGTGATTCGTTTAACAATCATGGCAAAAAAGGTTGTAATATAGGGCACAACTCACTTAATAAACACCTTACTTAGTAATGGAAATTCTGGTCCCAATTGTTTTCATGCGTCAAGGTCTACTGTATAGCCAAACATACTGTTTTATTTGATTGAAGGTTTCTGTTGTGTCTGATGTAAACTCCTGGAGTGATATGCAAGTGGGCATGTGTGTCAAAAGTCAAGATGGTGGCCACGAGCACCTATCAAAGTTCCACCCCTCTTCTGCCTGCATTGCATATATGTGAGATGCTCATAAAAATGAGGCAGGCTTTACATTGCAGAGATCTTGAATATTTTGATACCTTCCCCACCCCCTGCAATGTCCTTGAGGCTCACTTGCCAATATGAACTTGTTATTTTTATTAACAAGGATAGATCAACTAATATTGTGGTTGATCAAGGACAAGGCACTGTTAAAAAAGTGTTATTTTCTTATATGTCCATTTTTTATTTATTTATATATTGTATTCCTTTTGGATAGTTTCACAAATATGCCTATCATTTTAGGGGGTCACAGTAGCACCAAATGTGAGAACCCTCTGGGGAAACTAAAATGCAATTAGCTAGTTTCCGACTCCATGTACTGATGGAATCCAGGCAGCTTTTGTGTAAATGCAGACAATGATCATTCAGTCCATCACAGTTCATTTAAGCCTGAATTAGCAAATTATGGAAGTACACCCCAAGTGTAGAATTTTTAAACTGGTGACGTTGCTGCAATTGATACAACTAAAGTGGATTATATACTCCCACCTTGTTTTCTATGCATCTGGGCCAGAATATGAAATATTCAGGTGCTCTGAAAACTACAAACAGGGTTGTCCAAGCTGTGAAGAATGCTTTGCTAGGCCACTGTGTATTATCAAAGCATTGTGTATCATCAATCTTCTTCTGAAGAGGGAAGGAAACCTCTCTCACACTGCCCCAAGCAGACTCCTCTGATGCTTCCAATTCTCTGTAAAAATGCCACTGCAAAAGCCTCTGCTAATGGAAATGCCAGAGGTGTCTGGAGGAAGGAGATCTGGAGCCTCAACCAGTCAAAGAAGCATTGTCTCCATACTTCATGGAGTGAACTGTATTGTCTCTGAAGCACAACCTGCCTTGTTGGGGCTATGGGTGCCTCACACAGGACCTCTGCAAATGACAGGTGGAAATAGTTTTTGAGGAAAGTAGCCAAAGTGTATTCTTTACTTGTATGGCTGGGCCTTTGCTCCTTCCACTCCAGATGCCAAGGCTTTGTTCACCACCACTTCATTTTCTTCTGGGTAAACTGAGCAGGTGCAGTAGACCACAGCTTGCACTTTCGCAACTGCAGGAATTCAAGATCAATCCAGTAAATTATCATTCAAGAATAAGCTTTGAAAAAACTTTTAAAGGGTGGTGCAAATGGCCAGGTAAGTAAGTAAATAAATCTTGTCCATCAAACTACCAGGAATTTGTATTGCATCAGTAATCCTACATTTCAATAGACACTCACATTCCAAGATTATTTAGCACCAAACTCTCTCACATATGTCTTTGGCTTTTGGTTGGGAATTCTGGAAGCTGAAGTCTATGCAACTTGAATTTGTCAAGGTCAGAATCCCTGACTCAGAACTTGAAATTCAGATTTTGTCCATTATACCAAAATCTGCTAAATTAAGATTAGTAATACTGAGGGTTTAGAGTACAGAAGAAAAGAATCTTGCTTTTAATAAATGACAGAGGAGAAGGATAAAAAAATTGGGAAGGGGATGTGCGTTACAGACACCTGATTTCATCTGTTATTATCATTTAGTTCATAAACTCACACTGCATTGCATGCATCAGCTCTTTCAGCTGCTGTTGAGCAAGGGTGCTCAGTTTATCTTCAGCTACTGATCCTTGAGAAAGATCTCTAAGTAACTCTGCATCTAAAGAGAAAATTAAATAGTAAATACAACCAGATATTAATGGTCAGAAAAGATTACAATCTGCATTCTTGTTGACAGGAGTACTAAAAAAGTCTGCCAGACATTTTGTAATGCAGCACTTTCCCAAAATCAAACATAGGGCTTGAAGTTGGTTGATATCAACCTGGTTTATATGTATTAGTATTCATGCAATTCAATTTTGCTGTCAACTAAACTGGGATGATGGAATACCTTCATTTAATTTCAGTATGAAACCATAATTTGAGATAAGTGAAGTTGGCCAAAGCTCAATCTCTGGTTTGCTGGTTTCTGGGAACTGCATATGTCCATCAAGCAAAGGGACAATGCCACAAACAGTCACAATGTGGAGCTGTTGGGTGGCAACCATCTTGCCTGGACCACAATGATTTTCCTTCTGGGAAACAGATAAGATC
Organism: Acrochordus granulatus; assembly: GCA_032468055.1. Classification (NCBI taxonomy): domain Eukaryota; kingdom Metazoa; phylum Chordata; class Lepidosauria; order Squamata; family Acrochordidae; genus Acrochordus; species Acrochordus granulatus. The sequence continues at coordinate 208,123 of JANHZU010000784.1, forward strand.
AGACAAGATACCATGGCAAGCAGCTTCATTGTTTCAAGGACTAGCAAAACTATTAGTCACCAGCCATCAGTAATATGGCACTAAACTCAACATGCTGCACTGTCATTGTCATAACTGAAGATAATCCGAGGGACCAGGAATGAGCTATAAGCAATAACTGTGGCCACCCATACTCATAGCTGGACCAGAGATCCTGAAGAGGGGTTAACTTTGGAAGAGGGCTTCTATTTCTTGATATTGTCTTCAATATATTTAAGAGCTCATTCTACAAGTTCTATGTATTTCTTGCCTAAAAATGGTGAAAAACTATACATTCCATGGGAGAAATTCTAGAAGAGGAAGAAGAAAAAAGATGGCAAAGGATTTAGCCTATGATCACAAAATGCAACAAAAAGAGAAGCATTTTCTTTCAAAAGTTACCTTCATGCTCTTTTAAAATAAATTCAATTGGATTGCTAACACCCAGGCCCGAACAGCGAGGAAGGAGCAAAATCACTTTCACTTTCTGCAGTTTGGAATAAGTTGGTTCAATGTTTGTAAAATCTTCATGAAGCAGCTCAATATCTTGGGAAACAGGAAGAAAAAAAATGAAGTTAATGCAAGTTGGACCAGGCAGAACTCATGTTGCAAAAGGGATGATACACCTTCGACATTTTCTACTTTCCTCAGGGTCGATAAGTACATCAAGCAAGAAAACATTAAGGTTGATTACTCCTTAAACTTTCACATTACACTCTGGAAGTAAGGCACTTTTGTACTGCAAAAAGGCAACCAATCTTGTACTCACTTTTACACTCCATCTGTGCAAAGAGATCCTTCAATTCAGCTTCCTTTGCTGTGGACTTTACTCCGCATACAAACACTCGGCAAGTCTCCTGATTTGTCAGCACTGACATATGGGCCAGAGTGAGCCACGATCCCATTTGTGCAATTAAAATATCATCATCCATATTCAGCAGGGCTTTCACTGAATGTACTGCAAGACTCCGAGAATTATCCTAAGAGTTAAACAGCAATACTGAGCCATCTTATTTAAACTGGAAGACTGGCATGGGAATTATTCAGCCAGCATACCTTGTTCCTTGTAATGGGATTGGTATTGTAGGTGGAGTGACCTAAATCAAAACAATATTTTGAGTGATTCACCTGATTGAATTGCTTTTACATCTAGAAGGCCAATGCCAAGTTCTTACATTCCAAGTTTCCTTTCATAATGAAGGACTGCACAATGTACAAACTAAGATAATTTCTCTACATATTTTTGGTGACTGTCATTCTGGAAGAAGGTTTCAAATTCTTGTTCAATAAAGTGGCTTCAGACAGGCATTCTGAGTAATCGTCTGAACAATCATCTGTGGGCATGTGAGAATTGTGCAAGCATCTGCAAAGCATGCGCTGATCAATTCCAGAAGCAGCATAAACATCTTGACATTCAAATTGTAAAACTGAACTGCTGGAACGCACACAGACACACATACACCCAGGCTCTGGCCTTTATAAGTGTAAAAATGCCATCACCATCAACACCCCCTTGTTGCCCATGAGAATTTCCTTGAAATTCTACTTTTCTTTGAAGAACTTTTACATTCCCTTCTCCATTTTCAAACAGATGGAGGTAGAGTTGCTCTGTCAAGCTTCAGAGCATGTCAGTCAAATCAAATTCCTGAGAAACTTAATAATTCGTAACATAGAACATCAAAAAGAAAAGAAAAAAACAAAGAAAACAAAAAATCACAGCATTTGAAAAGTGCTATCTGAACTTACTTGCTGAACAAGAGTCATAAGCAGTGCACATTTTTAACACATCATGATTCTAGGAGACTCATTCTTCCCCTCTCAAGTAATGCTTGGAATCATGGAAAACTTTATTCAATTCAATGCCAAAACCAAAAGACTCGGCATCTTTTATTTATTTATTCATCATTTTTTTATTTATTCATTCAAATTATTTCTATAATTCAATTTTATATTTAGATAAGGCACAATAACTCTAACTATTTGTTTCAAATGTTCCAGATCACTTATGAGAGAGCACTATGATTGTTGTTAAGCAGAGGAGCAGCCTAACTTCTGCAGTCATGGATGCTCCATCACTGGTGGTTTTCAAACAAAGGTTGGATAGCCATTTGTCAAGGATGGTGTGAGGATTCCTTAGTTGAGCAGGAGGTTGGACTGAAGACCTCTAAGGTCCTTTCCAACTCTACAATTAAAGACTATTCTGAAATATGATACACTTATACTATACAATGCAGTTATGATGTTATTCTTGGCTTGTTTGCCTTCCTGGAAACTAAAAAACAAAGTTCAGTGCTGAAAAGTCTAAGAAGGAAAACACTCATAGTTCTGTATGTTATTTCACTTACTTGCAACAGGAGCTTGTAATTAGTAAAGAGTTCCAAAGAGAGGAGCTTTTCTTTAAGAAAAGTCGGGAAAATGAGTACATTTTCACAGTGCTTATCCAGGCAATATGCATAACCATCAAAATCTGAGATAGAATCTACTTTTGTGAAGCCTTCTTTCCGTAAAAAGCTATGAACTTCTTCAAGACTGTAGAACAAATCACAGCTATTAAAATGGCACATTATGGAAATGAAAAAGAAAAATCATCTTGTCATTTGAATGTAGAGACTATACAGTATCTTATCGAACTTCCGGAGAACTGTGGTACCATTCATGGTCATGATAAGACAGCTGGATGATTCTCAAGATCTGCAGCTCCAAGATACTTTTAAAATGCTCTATTCTTGGAAGATGGCATTGATGAACCATGGTTGTGCAAAAAATCAAGACACTGCAAAATACATTCTTTGGGGTCACTAAATCAGGTTTTACAAAACCTACATTTACCCACTCTGCTCCCATTCTTTCCCAGATATCTGGCTAGAAAGAACAGTTGATTGAAGGGCATTCATGGAGTTTGCCGAAAACAACAAATTAAAACAACATTAAAAAGGAACAGGGCTTCACTCATGCAGTTATAACCTCTTTTTGATTTTTTTTTATTCTTTTGATTTGAATTGGGCACGAATTGCAAGAATATCTGTGATTCTTTAACATGAACAAGAAAAGGGTGACACAATTCTCTGCAAAAAGATGTGCTTGAATCTTGTTACCATGTTTTACATTTGAAAACAGTTGTTTTAATACTTTTCACAAAGTACAAAAGAGCATCTGTCCTGTTGGGTTTGTAAATTTAAATATTTTGTTTCAGGTGTCTAAAAAAAACCCACTGACAAGCAAGAATTGGAAGAAGTGAAATAACTTCTTGATATTTATGATTCTGGTACCCTTCTTTCTATTCATATTCATTACTGTTGTGTATTAAAGTTGTTTACATTGCACTATACACTACACAATTAACACTGTTTATTAGGGTTGTTTTTAAACATACATCTATATTGATTAGCGTACACTTTTCCTATTTAGTTATCATTAACAAAATTATTTGGTTTTATATCCCACCATTCCTCCAGGAACTCAAGGAGGCTTACATAAGACCTTTGCCACTTTATCCAAACAACCAACTTGTGAGCTATGTTGGTCTGGGTTTCTGGTCAGTCAGCAATTTTTAAGGAAGTGACTATTAAATTCAGAAGATTAAGCTAGAATTAGGAGTACTCCCCAGAAGTTTGCAGTTAATTTTATCTCCAATGCATTTAAATTTAAGGGTCATGCTCAGAGAATATTCAAAAATGTTATAATTTGAAGGGGACTGGTGGGAAAAAAATAGGAGAACAAGAAGTCAGTGGACCCCACCTTATCTTCAAGGTGTTTACCCAGGTGTACAGGGGCATGCTAGAAGCCCTCTGCTCTTGTTTCCGAATAGTTTCTGGCAGAATATGTTCTATAGAAAGAGCATCATGCTTGATTCGGTATCTTGCCAATGCAGCAGCTAGTTTGGTCGTAAAACTAGAGATTCAGAAAAGAAGAGAAAAAGGAAGAACACAGTGGAGATTCAGAATTCATCCTTAAGAAAACAGAAATTCCAGCTGCCTTGCAAAAATTAGTATTGAAAATCTCACGATGAAGAATCCTTTTTCCAGGAGATACAAACATTTTTCTCAAAACACTGGCTGAAGTTTCACATCACCACGAGTCATGATTTTTAAAATCATGGATCGTTAATTATGCATCACTTTTTAAGCCAGAAGTCATGATTTCTTCATCCAAAGTTCAGGGGTATCCAACCTTAGCAACTTTAAGATGTAGGGACCTCAACTCCCAGAATTGCTCAGGCAGCATACTATAGAATTCTGGAAGTTGAGGTCCACCCATCTTAAAGTTGTCAAGGTTTGACAGACCTGATCTACATTTACAAACCTGATTATGCATTAGCATAAGAAAGCAACCTTCATTGGGGGGCCTGTTAGTCTGTTTTTTGGCCTCTTAGAAGAGTTGGAATGTGAGCAAAAGGTTGCTGGGAGGCAACCATTCTCTCATTTCTACTCCTGGAAATTTCCCAAAAGGTAGGTCATTGAGCAGCTTAATCTAGCTGACAAAATGGCCGAGTTGATCATGGGCTGGGGGATGAGTTAAAAGATGGAAATGAATGTTATTTTTCTCCCAGCTCCCATCCCTGGCATTATTCTTGAATTAAAAAAAGAAAAACTGACTCCCACCCCTAAAAAAATAATCACTGCTGGCAAATTCAGACCCCCAGTGCTGGGGGTCACAAACCTCTCCTCTGGCTTAGTATTACAAGATCAACCATAGACCAAAATTTTAATAGTAATACTGTGGCTGGTTCAAACCTTTCATTAAGCCAGGGGTGTCCAACCCTCAGTTATGCTGGCTGAGGAATTCTGGGAATTGAAGTCCACACATATTAAAGTTGCCAAGGTTGGACACCCCTGTACTAAGTCACTGTTCACCTTGGATCACTGAACAATCCATGACCTGGCTCACAGCCAATCAAACCATTTTTTAATTGATCAAATATTGGTTTATCTCCCTTTTCTACTCAATGAGTTGCTGCAATCACAAAGCTCTCCATATCACAAAATCACATCATTAACTTGATCATTCATTTCTCTCCATCAGGTTCAATCATTCTCCTGGGGAGAAGTTTTTCATAGCTGGTCCTCTTTTATTAGCTTTTTTCCAACCAGTTCCTAAGTCTTCTTGCCATAGCTATTGTATAATGAGTTTTTGTACAAATAACTAAATAGTAAGCAACCCAAAAAAAACAGGTGCAGGTAGTCCTCAACTTATGACTGTGATGAAGCCTGCCCAACACAGTCGTAAATCATGATGGTTGTAAAACAGATCAGTCACACAACCAACTCAATTTTATGACTAATGGTTTGCTATGGGCATGCTTTTGCTGAAAACCAGAAGTAAATGTTGGTTTTCCACAAAACCATCATCAAATGTGATCATGTGACAGGGACACTGCAAATGATTATAAATGCAGCCCAGCTACCAAGCGCCTGAAGTTTGGTTACATGGCTGGAGGGGGCATCAGATCTTTGAATCTGGGTCATAAATAGCCCCCCAGTAGGTCCATTGTAAATTCAACTATCTGCATTAGCACTAATTCCAGTCTTTTAGGCTATCAAAGCAGAAGCATTTAGGACAAATGGATTGCAGTTGCAATGGATGAACAGCTGCCCCAGATTACCAAGAACTTCAAATATACTTGCTTCATTACAGAGCAAAGCACAACCTTTATATTTTCCTTATAAAACTGCAATACTGATATGGAAATCAGTTGCATTACATGCATAGTGCACATAAAACAGGGTGAGACTTTTGACTGCAGTCATGGCTGCCTTCTAGACCTTTTTGACTCCTTATGGATACCCTGAAATCAATTGATGTAGGGCAAACAATAATTACATAACAATAGGATGCCAGGCATCTTTTTTTCAAATGGGAAAAAAAGTTCTATTCCAACAATCCACAAAGAAACAGTATGTATTCTGGAAATATACCTGCATAGATACTGCTCAACTTCTTGAACTTCTGATATTGTTTCCTCATCCTCAGGATTAGAGCGAGCTTCAAACTTTCGATCCTGAAGATCATAGAGCATCACGACGACCAAGCTTGTCAAGTCATCTGACTGCAAAATGCACATCAAGACCAAGAAATGTCAAAACTAAACAGGCAAACAGCCACCATCAAACAAGGCAGATGTTGATCCTGAAGCGTTTCCTCTTTCTGGGATGTAAAAATACTTTTCAAATGCTACAGATAAGGTGATATTGACAAATGCATAGGCTTACTCTTCTTTGAAAAGCTAAGAGTCGGCCATGAATTAAAAGATACACACAGAAAAGCCTCCAGTGAACTCTCCCAATGGTTTTGGTGCCCTCTCAAAAGGGAGGTTTAGCACCATTAGAGAGGGGCCTATATAATACAAGCACATTTAGTCTTTGTGCTTAGACCACTGGGTTGTCCAAGAAAAAAAATGAAGGATTCAACAATCATCATATACATTATAACATAAATCTCTATGGTTGCAGTGACATATTGACACAACAGTACTCCTTGCTTACTGACCGATCACTCAGTGACCATCCAAAGTTTCAATGGTGCTGAAAAAATAGCTTTACAACCCATTTACAATCATTTATGACCTACGCAGTGTCCCTCAGTCATGTTATTACCATTACAGTAAGTACACGTTGTCCTGTGCCTGACCTGTATGTTTTCTTCCCTCCTTGCAGAGTAGAGAGATTGGAGGAAGGGATTGCAAGAGAGTAAGCTATTTGCTCTTCCACACCTCAGGAGCAATGCAATGCTTGTGGACCAGGGCTGAGAGCCAGAGAAACAGCTTAGTCTCTTAAAATCCCTTCCTCTTCAATATCTCTGCTCTGTGGGGAGGAGGGGAAGCAAGGAATTTCTGTAGGCAACCTCTTCTTTGCCTCTCCCCTCACTTGCAGAGAAGAGAGATTGGAGAGGAAGGGATTTTAAGAGTAAACTGTTTATTCTTCTATATATTGAAAGCAATACTATTGCTCCAACAGTGGAAAAGGGTCAGGCAAAGGAGAGATTGCCTACAGAAATTGTTTTTTTCTGCCCCCTTCTTAAAGGGCAGAGAGACTAAAGAGGAAGGGGTTTCATGAGAATAATCTAAACTGTGTACAAGACAATCGCAGGAATTCCAACATTCCAAAGGATGGGAAAGAAGCGTGAAACTGATTAGTCTTGTCTTTTTCCAACTGGAAAGCACAATGGACATATGACTTCTCACTTAGCAACTAATGGTACTTTACTTAGCCGTGGTGTTGCTTGTCCCAATTAGAGTCGTTAAGTAAGGATTACCTGTACAGTGCTCATACAAGATTAACTGCAATTAGACTTGTCATGCATATCTGTCTTGTAGTTAATTGTTCCTGATCTTAGGGCAAAAACTACTGTCTTAAGAATTGCACAGAAACTGCATTACCAAGTCATGTAGTTCTTGCACAATTTGTCAAGTTCCAAAAGAGGTGTTGTTGTCTAAGGTAAAAACTTTAGTCTTTCTTGCACATGTCAGTTCTTATATTACAGGTGTTGCCCAAAGGTTGCACAGTTGTGATGCACATTATTTGTGCATGTGGAACTAAAGAAACTGAGCTCAGAAAACTATTTTCAAGAACAGAAGCCACATCCAAGGTAATCAAAAAAGTTAAAATGGCAATCATGAACTAACAATTGAAACACTGCTCCTTCTCTGCATAAAAGAAGGATTTTAATCACTTATTTACAGCTACTGTCTTGACTTTTTTGACCTTCTGTAAACTCCTGGCTTAGAACGATGGCATTAGTTCCCTTTTGCCAACTGGAGGAACGTGGGGGGAGAAAATCCAAATGCATATGAAAATCATAGTTATTTAAGATGAAATCCAGTGGGTTCCAGATAACATTTGCTTGAATTATGTTGCAATGAAACAAGATTAATATTTGAAAAATGAATGAAATATCTACTCACTATTGATTGTATTGGATAAACACCACTGTCTATTAATATATTTTCTAAAACATCTTGATCTATAGGAAAGAAAGAAAGATAATGGAAGGCACTACAAATTATCAAAGTTTGCAGATCTTGCACAGATCAGATACATTTCAAAATGCATAAAATTTCTGAAATTGATATTTGGATTCTAAACCCTTCTAGATTGTTAAGTAATTTTACTTTTATTGCTATGCTTTGCTAACACAGAGCTGCAGTTAAAACCTGGAAGCACAGCCTGGCAAATTCTGACTTGAATAATATGGAATTTCATTTTCTATTTTGGGATCTTTAAGGCATGAGGTCTCTTCCACATGGAATCCATACTTTCACTAGTATTAATCAGCTTATTTACAGAACCTTTTCCAACCCAGGCTGAAGCTTCAGGATCTCCTGGTTATCTCCCATCCAAGTCCTAACCACATCTGACCCTATGTAGCTTTTTCAGGATCAGCTCAGCTTATCTTGCTATGACAGCCCAGATGTCACAACATATGACACAAGAACATTATTACCTCCTGCCTCTCAAAGGATTTGAGTCCTCCATACAGCACCAAGATCAAGAAATCACAACACTTCCTTAAGCTTCACTTTTGAATTTATGACCTTGTCTACGTATATGTTACAACCCTGTACCTTTCTCCACTAAATTGTTAGGTTACATTCAGTCTTGCCTGTGGAGGAGACTTATCACTGCAACACAGAAATATGTTCTGTGTATAGGTGAGACCTTCTGTTACCATATTTTCAAGAGTTTCCATGGACTCAGACAGGGTTCCTGCATTTTGGCACAGTGATTCAGACATAGCTGTCTCTGTTTTGCTAGTTGCCAACGGTAACTCTCACCAGCCCACCTTCACTAATGACTGACCTTTCAGGATAAAAAGAAATGGACTTTGGGGGTAGATGGGAAAACACTCACATAGTTGGCAATTGCTGACATAACCTTGTATGAGGATTATTTAAAAAAATCTGAATATACAAGACACGCATTTAGATATAAATCACTAATATATCAAGAGAAATTACTATTTTTACCTTGAATTCCCATGTCAACAAATGTATGAGAAAACCTGGCAGAATTTTTTCTCACAATGATTCTAGCAAAAGCAGGGAGATATTAAATTATCTATATCTTGCATCAGTCATGTCACGATGCATAATTAGGGAAAAAATCAATTGGGGAAAATTTATATAATGAAAGTTGTATCACAATTAAAGAATGTGACTCTCCTCTGGGTGCCTTTGGATATATTCTAATTATTTTCCCCTTAGCATCTCCAATCTGATCCTGGTAATTTCTCATTTGTAACCTTCAATTAGAAGCTATTTTCTGCTAATTTGCAAGGGGCTGAGGACCAGCCAGCTCTTCCAAGGTAGTAAGGAAAGTCCTTAGAAAAATTCTATGATACTGTTGAACTTTAAACAAGCCTACTAAAACTGCTCTTTAAGCTCAAGGAACGAAGCTAGAGGGGTCTTTCAAGATTTGGGTCAAAACTGAAATTCCCTGATCAAAAGAGGTTAAAGGCCAAAGAAAGCAAAATGTGCATGTAAGTGCAAAGGTTTGGCTAAGAAGGAAGGGGATTACACAGCATTAGTAAAAGAGTACAGCAAGATGGGACAGGCATATGGTTATCCTAGCTGATGTATTTCATGTCCACTCCAGTCCTTCTTGAAAGAGAGGACTTGAAGGAGGTGAGATTGACTCCTGGAAGTAGAATCAGCTTACCTCCACTCCTGGCCTTAAATACAAATTGAGGAAACCAGAAGCAAGTGCTACTATTTTGAGGCATGTGGGTGGGTTTGTACATACATACAACTTTTATGCCAGCAATACAAATGGATAACATCAGCCTTTAACTGAAGGAGGGAGAGGCAAGAGACGACATAAGTCCTTGACTTACGATTGTAGTTAAGCCTGGAACTACAATTGTAAGTCATGCTGGTTGTTAAGCAAGCCATCACATAACCATGCCCAATTTTATGAACTTTTTTGCAGTGGTTGTTAAGCTAATGCCGCAGTAGTTAAGTGGTTTGTCCAAATTAAATGCTGGTTTCTGGCAAAAAAACATTGTAAATCATAATCACATGACTGGAGGCTGCTGCAATCAGCCATAAATGTAGTCTGGTTACTAAGCATCCAAAATATGATCACGTGACTACAGAGGGGAAGGGGAGGAGGGGGCAACCACTGGAACTTTGAATCCAGGTTGTAAGTATATTTCGGGGGGGTCTCTCATAACTTCAAACAGCCACTAAGTGATCACTTAAGCTTAATTACTTCCTATTCTAGAAAACAGCTGATTCCAGGAGCTGAGAAACACTGGAAAAATCCATCTTTTTTTTTGGGTAAGTACATCTAGGATCTTGTACGCAATAAAACTCTGGCATATATTTTTAAGGAAAACTGCCTATTTTTTAAGGGATATACAGAGGAAAGATCATACACCAGAGCATCTTTTAAATAAATGTTCAACAGAATCAGACTACACTGATGTTCACTAGCTTCTCAACACAATACAGAGCTTTGCATGTACACTAAAATTTGAGATGACTTCAAGCAGAAGAGTGCAAAAGGCCTGAAAATTCATCCCCTACTTACATTTTAGAGCATTGAACGCAAGTTCATAGGACCAACGCTGGAACTGTTCGTCTTTGAAATCTGGAAGAGATGGCAATGGTCCAGTCCCATATTTCACCAGTATTTTATCTTGAGGTTTTTCATTATGGATGCCTTGAAAAATGTGAGCAGCACTGAAATACAGGGAATCCGGATACCCGTTTTTCCCAACCAAACTTGTGGAATTCTTGTCAGAAGGCTGTATTTCATTTGAAAATATCTCGTGCATATTAGAAAGTTCGTGTGCAATATTATCGTCTACGGACCCCAAGCTGCTTCTTAGAATTGGCATCGTGTTAGTCTTGATGTGTCCAGGAGTTGCAGGTGGTGAATCAGAATCTTAAAACCCCTGCAGGAAGACAGATAAGGCCAAATATCCATTACAAGAAGTATCTGGTTGAAATTAATTTTGTGCCCTTTCCTTGGATGAAATCACACATATTTTGCCCACACAGTTAACACAGGAAAACTAGGCAAAAGAATGTCCTTCACTGTATAGATAATCCTCAATTTACAACAACTGGGACTGGGATTTCCATTGCTAAGCGAGACAATTGTTAAATGAGTTGCACCCTCTTTTATGACCTCTTTTGTTAAGTGAATCACAAGGTAAATCTACCAGCTATAATCAAACAGAGCAGCGAAATGCTTCTGAAAGCCAGTCATAACAGTGACTTACAACCCTTTAAAGCAGCTGTGTTTCCTCCCAGATACAGAAATATTGGATTGGCTAAGGTAGTGTTACTTGCTGCCTACCTTACTTTGAGGATGGGAAGGAAACATTTCCCAAATATCATATTATGTCCCCTTTCTCACAGGATAACACTGGCAAAGAGAATCCATACTTCCATGATTAATACAGGGCTGCCAGATATGGATGGCAAAATCTAAGGAGTAGCTGGCATTTTTGTACCTCTTTCTTGTCACCTAGTAGACATCAATTGCCCCCCAGTGAGGCACCACCTTGCTGTAGTTGGGGGGCTTGTGTGCTCCAATGAAGATGAGAGCTCTGCCAGAGGTTCAACCATACTGGACAGGTCTCATCAGAGGAGCCAGACGAAGAGTGTCTC
>JANHZU010000784.1:231422-241584 GCA_032468055.1 Acrochordus granulatus
TGCTTTTCCCACTCTTTTATTGACTATGATGGCTACTCCATTTCTTCTCAGGGATTCTTGTCCACAGTAATAGATGTTGTGGTCATCTGAATTAAATTCTCCCATTCCTGTCCATTTTAGTTCACTGAGACCCAAGATGTCTATTTTCAATCTTGCGATCTCATGTTTGACCTTGATTCATAGATCTTACATTTCAGGTTCCTATGCAATATTGTTCTTTACAGCACTGTGTCTCCCTTTCACCTCTAGACATGTCCACAGCTGAGCATCCTTTTAGCTTTGGCCCAGGCGGTTCACTCTTTCTGGAGCTACTTGTAATTCCTTCTGATGTGAGAGGCTCTGGTGTCCTATCTTTTAGCCTTTTGTTGCTGTCCATGAGGTTTTTTTGGCAAGGAGTGGGTTGCCATTTTCTTCTCCAATTGAGTCCTGCAGCCCATTTTTCACTAGATGTCCAGGAACCCCAACAACATCTTGCGTGGTCCTTGTTAACCTGGGTGATGACTGAGCCAGTATGGATTTCTGTATAATTAGTGACAATTCGTGCCTCCCTCCCATATTTTTATGGGAGGGAGGAACTGATTGTCTGGCTCCTCTGATGAGATCTGTCCAGTATGGTTGAACCTTTGCATAGTTCTTCTCTTCTTCAGAGCATACAAGCCCCCCAACCACAGCAAAGTGGTGTCTCACTAGAGGGTGAACTTGCATTCCTTTAAATAAATAATTATTTTTCAATTTCAAACCTCAACATCTGGATATACTATTTATGTGCTACTTATAATTCTAAACTATAACTATATATATATATTGTGTATATATACATAAAATGCAAAAAAGACACTACAACCCAAGGTGAATAAACCCAAAAAAACCTGCTCTACTTTTGGGTTATCATCTCTGCACCATCTTTTAGGTCTCTATTGTAGTTTCTGTTACTCACAGTTTGTGTGGGAGAAGGAAGGGCAAAGCCAGAGGTTAAGAGGGGAATCAGCTTGAAGTCACTACACATGTCCAAATGCCAAAGGTCCAACCCCTCGAGAAGATTTATCTGAACTGTTTGTTATCTGGGGAGTCCAAGTGCTTGGCTCGAAAGTGGAGAAATTCCTGTGACTTTGTAGCTTCAATAAACTTAATTAGAATTGTACAGACTGTACTGTTCCTTTGAGCCTTGCAGTTTAGTTAAAAAAAGGGTAAATGTTACCTGCCGGTCATGACAGGGTGCTGTGCCCATCCTTGTTTCCAAGCTGAAGAGCCAGCATTCATCTGAGGACATTTCCATGGTCATGTGGTTGGCATGACTAGACACCAAAGGCGCACGGACACTGTTACCTTTCCCTCTGGAAGGGTGGTACCTATCTATCTACTCGTGTTTGCACACTTTCAAACTGCTAGGTGGGTGGAGCTGAGACAAAACACCAGGAACTTGTTCTGCTGCACGTCTTGAACTTGAGCCACCAACCTTCCAGCTGGCAAGTTGAGCTCTTAACCACTTGCGCCACCGTGCTTCTTAGCCTTATCTGGGGAGTCCAAATGCTGGCTGGCAATTGGAGAAATTCTTGTGATCTTCTAGCTTCAATAAACCGATTAATTAGAACTGCACAGACTGAGGCTGTTGCTTTGAGCCTTGCAGTTTGGTTACCCTTTTATAAAAAAGTAAAATAAGATAGCAGTCATTTTAGTCACAGCAAATGACAACAGAACACTAGCAGCCCCTAAAAAGATAATTTCCTCAGTGAGATCCCTTACAAAGAGCAGAAGAGTCTTTCCCCAGGCCTTGAGGGAACAGACAGATTTTCCAGTCATTGCTCCTCTCATCGTATTTGAGTCCTAAATTCTTTTCATGATAATATTATGATTTAAATAAGAGATTAGAAAGTATAGCTATCAAATGGACAAAGGATGGATTACTAACATATTAGAAGACAGTATCAAGGTTCAAGAGAAACTGAAATAATGAGCAGAAACCAGTAAAATGAGCTTTAATAGGAACAATGTGAAGCCCTCAATTTTTTTCTATTGAGTAGAAAAAAATAAAGAAATAAGTGTTGGATGGAAGGAAGACCATGTTTGATAGTAGTGTGGGCAGAAAAAATTAAATACCTTATTGGCTTACAGTTTGGATATGGGCTAACAGTGTGATGCAACTGCAACAACAGCAGCAATGTAATCCAAAGCTGCATCAAAGAAGTATTGTGTAAATTCAAGAGAAGTTTTCTTTTTTATCTCTAGTTTGCCTAAAATACTGTGTCCAGTTCTGGCATTCCATTTTAAGAAAGATACTGATAAACTGAGGGCGATAAAGGACCTGTGGGAAGATGTGATAGCAGTTTTCAAGTAGCAGAAGGGCTTTCATGTAGAAGATGAAGCAGAAGTGTTCAGAGTTATTTCAGAAGACAGATCAAGAAATAAAGGTTTATATTACAAAGAGCCAGCTTTTGATAGGACATCAGGAAAAAATCCCTAATAGTAATAGCTGTTCCATAATGGAACCAATTGCCAAAGTGGTAATAGGAATAGTCTTTCCTTTACTGTTGAAATGGATGCTGGTTTAGGACAATAGTCGCTGATCTCAAAGTTCTCTTCTAACTGTTAAATTCTATTATTTTATTGCAACATTGGCAAGGTAGTCCAGCTGCATGGAAAGATAATCAATTATTCTTCACTGGAGCTTTTGAGGCATCCATTTGGTGGGAAGCAAAGGAATTCTTGCATCAGCTATGTGGTGGAATAAATAATGTGTGAAGCCTTTTCATTTCCATAATTCTATAAACTGATGACAGTCTATTTATTTACCATATAGTGATCCAGTGTTAATTTAGTTCAAAAGTTGCTCACTTTTGCTCTGGGATATTCAAATTACCTTGTATTCATCAGTTATATGGATTTCTTTTTCTAGCATAGCATAATCAACAATCCAACACTTTATTTTATCAGCAAAGCTTTTCTCTTGGCCAAGGGAAAAAAATCTCTCTTGTTTCATTTCCCTTATAGTTTAAGTTAATCCTGACATAAATTATTAGAAAGGAGATTAGAAAGGGACAGGCCCTTGGTCTTCTGGCTGCACTCCAAACAGCCACAAAGAAGACTACAAAGCAGCACTTTTCTTCCGATCCTAATCCATACTTTGTGTCATTGAATTGCTAGTGATAGCATAAAAATATGAGGATTAAATTTAAATGATAGATGAATGAAAACAAGGTCATGGATCAGCAGCTCCATGGACACAGGCAAAATCATTAACTACCTGATTTTTCTAAATTCTGCCACTGGTTAAATAAAGGAAAGTTAATATGTCTATGAATGGGCATTTTGAAGAGTAATTCTTTTTCTCTTTTCAGTTTAGCAGAATCAGATATGCAGGGCTTTCTTTCACAGAAGTTATATGTTGTGCAAATGAGCCTCTGCGTATCTACAGGCAGCTGCTGTAGAAGCTGGCAGAGCATCAAAACTACCACCATTCTTTAGACAAACAAAGCTTGGAGTAGCTCTTTCTCTGCATTTCATTCACTTCTTGGTTTTAATTAATCTTAAGACTGATTATTTTAACAGATCTAATTCTCAGCATCTTAAGATGGAGGCTGAAAATTTAAAATGGTTCTGTTAGCTCTGGAGGAAGTTTATGAACCAAAAAAATGGTGCCTGTTTTGAGACCAAAAGTACATCTATGCTATCCTTTTAATTCAGCTCTGAACATCCACAGTTGGTATTGTATGGATTTTACATATTTCCCACAATTCATGTACAGTGGAACCTTGGATTGCGAGTACTGTGGTTAACGAGTATTCCGCAAGATGAGCAAACATTTTTAATAAAATTTAATTTGGTTAATGAGCAAAAACTTGTAAGATGAGTACTACATGATGAGCTCATGTGGGAAATCTCACAACTGAACTGATGGTTCTTCTCTCTTGCTGCGTAAAAAGTGCAAATTAAGTGAAAGTCATTCAAGAGAAAGAACTCCCGAGATTCAGATTCCAGATTCTCCTTCCAGGCAATCACCCTCCCCTCCTCTCCTCCCTCTCATCTTCCTCATGCCAGCCAGGACTCTTCTCAAAGTGTACAAAGATTGACCTTCTGTCTTCCCTGTCTCGCACACAACCCTCCTCGCATAGCACCATCCAGTCTGTCTCCCTTGTGCCCATCTCTTCTCCCCTCTCATAGCACGGAGGCAGGTTATGGTAAGAAACATTTCCAAACCACCCAGGAAAGACCCCTGGAAAGGCATTGCCGAGGGAAAAGGGAAAAGGCCAATTTGCCTTCATGAGGCAGCAGCAGCGGATCCTCCCAATCCAACAGGGCCACCCAGACAGTCCCGGCCAAGTAGCAGCTGATGGCCAGAATCTGCCTCGGAGCAACTCCATAAGTGCTGGTTAATTTGTTTTATTTTTACTTTATATTGTTTATTAATCATTGTTACTTGTTTCAGATATTAGGGACAATCATCTCTACATAAAATACCATTTAAATTTTTTTTATGAGTACTTTTGGGGGCATGGAATAGATCATCCGACTTTCCATTGTTACTTACAGAAAACCTCACTTTGGTTTAAGAGTGATTCAGATAAGAGTATTCTTCCATAATGAATTATGCTTGCAATCAGAGGTTCCACTGTACTCTGAAAAGCTGAAAAATCAACTTTCAGCAAACAATCCTGCTTCAGTATGGAAAAATCTACAGAAATCACTGGCTACAAAAGTCATCACCCTGTATTGAGGAAAGCCATTAAGTGGCAAATGACCTGAATATCTTCTACTGCAGGTTTGAGACAACCACCCCTACCTGCTGCCAATGGTCCTACCTCAGTCACATTAAGAGCAGATATGTCCTCTACCACTACATCCATCCCTCCTCTTGAGCCCTCATCACCTGGGCCCCTGCTCTTGTTATTCTGGAAAAAGATGTCCAAAGTCTCCTTCCAAAACAAAAAAACAGGAAAGCACCTGTCTTAGAAGATATGACCCCTTCCTGCCTGAAAACCTGTGCTACACAATTGGCTCCTCTCTTTACACTAATTTTCAATAAATCACTGGAACTGTGCTATGTCCCTTCATGCTTTAAACATTCCACCATCATTCCTATAATTTAGTCCATCAGTGGGCTAAATGATTACAGACCTGTCACTTTAACATCTGTAAGACCTTTGAGAGACTGGTGCTGGCCCATCCGAAAGCATCACAGACTCGCTGTTAGACGCCTTACATACCCTCTATCAAGCAAACAGGTCAGCAGATGATGCTGTCAATATGTCATTGCACTATATCCTGCAATATTTTAACTCCCCAAAGACCTAGGCATGGGTCCTTTTTGTGGACTTCAGCTCAGCATTTAACACCATCATCCCAGATATTCTTCACCTCAAACTGATCCAGCTCGCTGTGCCTGCTCATACCTGTAAGTGGATAACCAGCTTTCTGGTAGACAGGAACAGGTGAGGCTAGAGAAAATCACATCCAGTATTCAGACAATCAGCACTGGTGCTCTTCAAGGCCACGTATTCTTTTCCTTCTACACCAATGACTGCACCTCCGCAGACCCCTCTGTCAAAATTCTGAGGTTTGCAGATGACACAACGGTCATTGGACTCATTAGAGATGGGGATGAGTCTACATACAGATAGGAAGTTGAATAGCTGGCCCTGTGGTGCATTTGAAACAAGTTTGAACTATAAACACTCAAAACTGTGGAGATGACAGTAGATTTTAGGAAGAGTCCTCTATTTTACCTCCTCTTAGCAACATGGTATCAGCAGTACAGTCCTTCAAGTTCCTGGACTCAACAGTCTCTCAAGACTTGAAATGGGTAGGATAACATTAGCATAATCATTGAGAAGACATATCAAAGGATGTGGTTCCTGTGTCAGCTCAAGAAATTCAACCTGCCACAAGAGTTGCTGATATAGTTCTATAGAGGAATCATAGATTCTGTTCTTTGTACATCTATAACTGTCTGGTTCAGTGCAGTAACCATGCAGGAAGGTTTAAACTCCAAAGAACATAAAGACTGCAGAAAGAATAATGCAGCTAGCCTGCCCTCCATGGAGGACCTGTATATTGAAAGGATCAAAAAAGGATGGAGAAGATATCTGCAGACCCCTCTCTCCCAAGTCACAACTTGTTTGAACTTCTTCTGTCTGGACACCGCGATAGAGTATTGCATACCAAAACAATCAGGGACAGTTTTTCCCCCGTGCCATCATTCAGCTGAAATGATTCACACAATATGAAATTCAGCCTGAAGTTCTGTCTAATGTATTTATATACTTATCAACATATAGGGTTCCTAACTCTATACTTTTTAATATTTCCTTTCTACCGGCTACATACTTTGGATGTATACTTTACCCTAACTTCATTATTCCTATGTTTTTATTTTATTTACTGTTGTCTTGCAAGTATACTGAGAACTGCTGTACTGGAGCCAAAGTCTAACCGTGCTTGGCCAATAAAGTATCTGAATCTAAAAATATTGCTATTCAAAAACCAGTCTTTCTGACACTGGAAAAAATAATTTCATATACATTTAGGCTTAAGTATGTTTTTTGAAATTTTTCAGTATAATTTTTGTTGCAGATGCCAAGAAAATTAAGGTAATGTGACCTCTTTCCCTCCCCCCTTTGTCCTCCTTTCCAATTATTCATGTCCTTGTCTATTCAGGCATCTGATAATCTTAGGTCCAATGTGATATAGGCTGACTTAGTTAAAATAATAGTAATAATACTTAATCCTAAATCAGTTTGCTGAAACAAAAATATTTTCTTTTTCAATTACACTGTCCATTACTTTTTAAATCCTGATTGATTAAAAAAAGGATGCCCCATGTTACCCATATTTCACCATTATAATGTATTTCTAGTTATATGGTAGTACCTAAGCAGCCATCACTGATCTCAAGAAAGTTTAAGAAGGGTTGGACAGGATCAGTGCTTAGATGGGAGATAGGAAAGACCCAGGGCTATAGCCTAAAATGATGGAATAATGGGATGGTGGGGTTAAAAACGTCATCTTGATTCTCTGTATGGAGACTCAAAGTAACTTCTGGGAAATCAAGACAACATCCCAGAAGAAGAAAACCAATTCTGTACTACTGCCAGGAAGACCTCATGAACATCTTTTAGTGGTCACTGGAAGCTCAGCTTGATCCAAGACACTCTTGACCTTGACTATTAAAGTACCTGTACTTTCCACTGTGCACATTGAATATAACAAAGGCACATTCCCACAGACAGTTAAAGATAGGTGAAGTTTCTTCAAGTTTATCTCCTGGAATTTTAATGGACACATCTGATAAAGTAATTTGCAGCTCATGAAAGCAGAGGCCTTTTATTAAATTGTCTGAAAAGTCAGAAAAGGTGCTACCAGATTCCTGATCTTTTGACATTTATTCATGGGTCTTAAATAAACTCCTTTCTACATAACTATAAGTAGTAGAAAATATTGGTCTATGGAGCTATTTGTATGGCCTTGTTGCCAATCAACACACAACATACAACCAAATTATGAGTGACAGAGATTGTAGAAATGTCTTCTTTGGCATCATCATGAATTGAATCTGAAAATAAACTATGGATTTATCCCAGAGACTACTCTAGGCCTGTTAGATCTTCTGTCCCAGAAATGTTTGCATACCAATGTTATACTCTGTTGGTTGCTCTGAAATTCCAGATAAGCCTCTTTACATTCTAGCTATTTCTAATTTCTTCCGAAATTAGATTGAGCCGTAAGATTTGTTTTAAAATATCCCTTCTGTTATGATTATATTAACCAGCATCTCTTTGAGCTTGAAGCTCCAGGTGACCACTTTCCACACAAGTAGCACTGAATAGATTTAGACAGCTTAACATTCTACTAGCAAGAGGCAGTCATTCCAAAATGCTAAATCAAATCCTGAAGGGGTAAATAACAATGGACAAAAATGTAGAATGAAGGGATTTGCCAGGCTGTAAAGTTCTCCAATTCCTTGAAGTTTTGACTGCCACAAGCAAGCACTACTTCCTCTCTGGAAACTATGAAAAATTGCTTTTAGAAAAACCTGCTTTGTAGAGATTTTCACTGGCATTTGTTTTTACAAAAGTAAGCCATGATTATTGAAGGTCATTCATACCCTCAATGGAAATGTTTAATACATACAACAAAACTATAGTACTCATGGCTTCCCTGTGCTTTATCTTATTTGCCCAATTTTCTGGAATCAGAAGACACACTAAGCCATAAACCAACCAACATAATCTTGATATATAGAACATATTAATCAAAAATTGGATGGTTGGTTATATTATGTGAAAATACCAACCTAACTGGAAAGATTTAGGTAAAATAGGTTTTGAAACTGACTTTCAATTGTTAATGGTTTGTGAAACTGTTGGGAGGAAAATCAGCCAGGGGTGTCTACAAGGTGTGGCCAAAAAAAGTCAAGATGGCGGCCATATCAAAAACAAACAGTTTCAGTAGTATCTTTGTGTGATTTTTATAACTAAAAATAATTTCTTATAGTTGAACCACAGTCCTGCCCTGACTCAGGTCCCATAAACAAACTGCGATAAAAACAGCACTGATGTCTTTAACATAATGCACAATTTTATCCTTATGATTGTAGCTAATGTTACAGTTAATCTGCAGAATCATATATCATAGATTTGCACACATAACTTGGTCATTCTATCTTCTTTACATATTAATAATGTAATTTTTGAAGGAACCCACAATTATAAAAAATGCAAAAGGTAAAACTACTTTTTATATGAGCTCTCTTGTTGAGAGCTGTCCAAGATGACCTTGGGAATAGTAACAACCACCCAATAATTTCAATGTCGCTACAACAGTATGCAGTAACATAAAAACATCTTATCAACCATACTCTATTCTGTTTTCAGAGAGTTGATCTTTAAAACATCACATTGTAAAAAGCAGACATCCTGGTTATCCATATGCCAAATCAAATATTAAAAAAAACCCACCCCACACTGAGCTGCCCTATTACTTTGGGCCTCTAATTAAAGGAGAATTAATAAAAGATTCTAACACTCTAGTCATATGGCAGAGTGGATTATAATCTATGTCAGGAGTCCATGTTGGGACTACTAGGAAGGCGACTTAAATTTTCATTCAGTAGATTTAAAGCAGAGGTATATTCATGTTAGCTTGAAGAATAGGGAATGTTCAATGGGCTGCCTTGAAAGTAAGTGTGAGTTAACCAGATTGGGTTACATACCTCAAATGACCATTTATTGTTGTTCAGTTGCGCAGTCATGTATGACTCTTTGTAACCCCATGGACTGCAGCACACCAGGCATCCCTGTCCTGCACTGCCTCCTGAAATCCACCCAAACCCACACACATCACACTTACTATGCTATCTAATCATCCCATTCTCTGTTGTCCACTCTCCTTTTGCCTTCAATCTTCCCCAGCATCACACTCTTTTCTAATGAGTCTTCTCTTTGCATTAGGTGGCCAAAGTATTTGAGCTTCAGCTTCGGTATCTGTCTTTCCAATGAACAGTCAGGGTTGATTTTCTGTAGGATTGACTAGTTTGATCTCTTGCAGAGAGAGTCTTCTCCAGCACAAAATTTGAAGGCATCAATTCTTTGATGCTCAGCCTTCCTTATGGTCCAACTTTCACAGCCATGTTACTACTGGGGAAACCATAGCTGTGACTGCATGGACATTTGTCAGCAAGGTGATGTCTCTGCATCTTAATATGCTGTCTAGGTTTGCGAAAGCTTTCCTCTCAAGGTGCAGATGACTTTTAATTTAATGGCTGCAGTCACCATCTGCAGTGATCTTGGAGCCCAAGAAGGTAAAATCTGCCACTGTTTCCATTTCCTCCCTTTCTACTTGCCAGGAAGTGATAGGACCGGTTGCCATGATCTTAGTTTTTTTCATGTTGACTTTCAAGCCAGCTTTTGCACTCTCCTCTTTTACCCTCATCAAGAGGCTCTTTAGTTCCTCTTTACTTTCTGCCATTAGAGTGGTATCGTCTGCATATCTGAGGTTGTTGATATTTCTCCCAGCAGTCTTAATTCCAACTGGTGATTCATCCAGCTCAGCATTTTGCATGATGTACTCTGCATATAAGTTAAACAAGCAGAGTGACAATATACAGCCTTGCTGTACTCCTTTTCCAATTTGGAACCAATCTGTCGTTCCATGTCCAGTTCTAACTGTT
>JANHZU010000785.1:0-11959 GCA_032468055.1 Acrochordus granulatus
GGCTGCAAAGGGGTGTTGTAGGGTGGGGGAGAGGTGTGTGGGGCAGAATCAGGAAGTCCTAAAGGGAAAAGAGAAGAGAGAATGGAGTGAACATGAAAAAGCCGCTGACTTCCGCCATACAAGACAGGTTGAAAAGTTACATTAGTGAGGAAGAGTTCTCAGCAAAGGAAAACCCCATGAACATTTGGTCAAAAGCCACGTGGTTAATTTTAATTTTGCTCCATCCACACGCATTTCCCTGCCATCTTTTCTGCATCCAAGACACAAAGGCACCAATTCAACGGAAATTTTAAAACTTCTGAACTCCAAAACATTCGCAGCAGGCTCCGAAGGTGGCTTGCAAGCTGCTGCACCATTCTAGCGTTCAGATTAGAGACAAAAACAGCAACTGAGGCAGATAGTATGGTTAGCTCAGTCCACATTTTTTCTCAGTTTAGGGTAATCTTCCAAAGCAAGACCTATCAACGATGGAATATGCTTCTGAGACATCCCAAGTCAAACCCCAAAGTTTTCCAGAGAAATGCAACGTGACACCTCCTCTGACCAGTGGCCCGGAAACAAAGAGATCTAATTCTGTCACGCTGAAAACTGCAGAGAAATGGATGTTCGGTCTTGTTCGGTTCTCCCAGAAATGGGGAACTGCCACCGGAAAAGATTTTGCGGTATGAAAAATGCACAGAAATCGTTGCGTTGCATTAAAACCAAATCCTTCCTAGAAAGTTTGACATCAGCTCTTCACGACATACCAGGTCAGGAAACAAGAATGACCAGAAATATAGCGCTGATATGCTGAGGGTTATGACCTAAAAGCCTTTTATGCGAAAGAGAATCAAAATGGAGCAACCTTGAGTTTCTTTCCTACTCTTCCTTGTTTTCCCAAGCTAAGTTCATGTTTTATTAACGGTTGCTGTATATCTTCTCATCTCGCTACTCTCTGCGTTGGCACATCATGTTTGTTTTGCCTCTCGCTGCGGCCGCAAAGCTTACCCAAATCATTCATGCTCTCAAATCTGTTTTTAGACTACAAAGCCTTCTTCTTCTTTCCAGACCTGCCTTGTTCGGAATCGCCTGTCTCTGATGATGGAGGAGGAGGAGGAGGAGAGATAATTCAAGATAAGGTGCTACTCAATGCAAGCGGGTCTCACACAATTTCCATGCCCCTAATTGTGAAATACCAACTCTGTATTGCTTGTTGTTGCATTTTATATTGAGGTACTAAGTTATATTCCCCTGCCTTCATTCAGTCACGCAAGGCAGCATACAAATACTGTCACATTCCCTATTTTTCCAGACAAGAACAACCTTGTGAGGCGGATTGGACTGACAGCATGGCTAGTCCAAAGCTATTTAGTGAGTTTCTCTCAATGAGGTGGGACCAGACACCACTTGTAAAAAAAGGAGCAGGGCTTTGATTTTCTTTTTACCCTCCCTGGGAATACTGCACTTCTGATTGCTGCAATGCTCCCCCCACCCCATCTCCACAGAAAGGGAAGCAATGTGCTAGGACTGAAGTTTAATGCCAGACATTAAAGGTTAAGATCAGATGGGATTATTCCCAAAGGTTGTGCTGGTCGCGGCACTGCCACATAATATGGGATTTACACCCTGATATAAGATGTATCCTGGAGTACATCCTAGATTCTGGAGCATCTAATATTCATTATTATATCTTCTTGGTATCTGCAATGAAAGCAACTTCATTCTTCCTTCTCCACTGCAAACTCCAGAGAGTGGGTTACGGTTCTGACTAATTCTTGAGTTGCACCTGGTTGGTTGTGTAGACTGCAAGGAGATCTGCCGAGGTATCCCCATATACTGTAAGTCAGAAGTCTTTTCCGACAAATAAAAGTTTGTTGAAAAGTGTAACTTTTCACGAGCTGCTCTTGCCTTTTGTTTGTTGGAAAAGATGTCACCAGACTTCTACTTTTTTGCCACCACAGGCTAACATGGCTCTCTTCCTGTACAAGGTTTCTCCAACTGGGGCCCACAAAGTCCTTGAGGGTCATGGACAGATATCAGAGGGGTCCGTGGGCTTGGATGGGGAAAAAGTTACAACTTCATTTTCACTCACCGCTAACTAAAGTTTAGCTTTTCATTCCAGAAGGAAGGTAGCAACAATGTAATTAACATCCTCTAGACTTCAAAAATGTCAATTAATTCCAATAAACCTCACTATCTTAAATTATTATGCCCTAAAAACGCAAAATCGGCATAAAACAGATTGTGGGAAGTTTCTTTTTCTCCAAATATGTGTAACTGACAGCCGCCCACACAGTTTGCCTTTCAGAGATGCTGTAGCTCCTAAAATTCCTTCCAAAGAGACGCCTGGCACAGAGATTAAGAACTGGTGCTCAACAGGATCTGAAGCTCAGAAGCCATTTCTCCGTGAAAAAACACAACCACAGGGTCCCATAACAGCTCCAGCCGTAGCTTTGCAATGCTTTCAATCATATGTTAGCCGAACTGGAAATAAATCAGCTCAGCTCATGCTAATGGGGTAACGACCTCAAGATCCAGAGCTGTTTGCAAACAGATCCAAAATTCTTGTGAGAAAATGGTCTTAGGCATATATTCAACAAAACACACTGTAATTTTTGTTACCCAAAGGGCAACATGTCTACCCATAGTGAACCAATGCAGTTGATTAAATTAACCCAATGACCTGGATCCATAAAACTCAAATGTCGATTGGATTCACCGAACATGCAAGACCAGTGTTTTTCAACCATGGCACCTTTAAGATGTGTAGACTTCAACTCCCAGAATTTGGAGCTGAAGTCCACACATCTTAAAGTTGCCAAGGTCGAAAAACACTGTGCTAGATAGACAAAAACATGGTTGGACAGCCTGGGGCCTGTGTATTATGCAACCCAACTTGAAGATAAGCTTCAAAACAGAACAAAAGATGATGCAGAATTAAATTTTCCTTCCCATTTTTCCCCACTTGGTACTGTATTCCATGCGGACGGAACATGCTCTCCCTCATTCTTAAAGCCCATTCATTTTCTTTAATTTTTGTGCATCTCAGCCTTCCCCAATCCTTTTGACACAGACACAAGTGGGAAACAAGAATTCTGAAGGGAAAATATGATGTTTCCTACGATGCATCAAGCACTTTTCTTAAACTGTAAGATGAATTCAGGGGTCTGGATTAAAAAATCAGAACATTGCTTAGTAGCTAAACATCCTTTTTTTTAAAAAAAAAGCATATGAATAAAAAGGTGGCTATTCCATTTTTAACTGCACATTTTTTTATGCTGCAGGGCTCAAATTCTGGACATATATTGGGGAAGAAAAAAACAAATAGGCTTAATTAGGCTTCCTAGCGTAGACTCCGTTAATCTCGTGATCTAGGAAGCCCTATTGTGTTACTTCTCAAAGGGGGAGATGTATGGTATGATTTTGGTTATATAAACTGTTTCCCTTCCAGTCTGAACATAAGAAATTGATTTCTGGAGAGCAAATGATGCATGGAAACGTCAACCACAACAAAAAGCACAGGGTCGAAACACCAATGTCACACCCTTGGCCTGAGAGGAGACAGCTCCTTAATATATTTTCACAGGTATTATCTCGAGTCCAACATCTCATCAAGAGGCACAGCTCAAAGTGGCTGGAAAGTTGTTTCTCCATTATGTCAGTAAACTTAAATTCTTTTAGTTGTGGCCTATCTTCCTTCAGTCAATACTATGCACAGACATATGTCTTCAAATTGGTCTTAATTCCCGATAAATCCATACAATTTCCTTGGCAAGATTTTCAGAAGTGTTTGACTTTGCTTTCTCCTTCTTTCTTGTTGGAAAAGACACCTGAGAAGGCATGGACGCCCAGAGAACAAACCAATGGATCATTGAATGAATCAACTCAGAGTTCTTATAGGAGGCAGAAATCACCAGGCTCAAATTATCCTACTTTGGACACATGAAGTGAGGACCCATCTGTTTGGAGACAGCTTTGATGTAGGAAAAGTGAAAGGAAGGAGAAGAAGACAATCAGCAGCCAGTTGGAAGGACTCAGTTACAGTGGCAATGGGTGGCTCATTGGAAGACCTGAAAGACCAAGTCAGACAGATCTCCATGGAGAAAATCTACCCATGTGGTCACTAAGAACTGACAACAACTTGATGGCATCAATCTTCTTCCTGGACTGAAAGAGAGAACTGGCCCAAAGTCATCCAACTGGCTTTCTGCCTAAGGCAGTGTTAGGTTTCTAGACAACCATCTTTAACTACTTCACCGAACTAGCTCTCATTTAGTCAATATTATGTATTTTTAAGTTCTTGGATTTGGTGTAGATTGACTCAGTGGGTCCAATCCTACCTGTTGGATAAAGCCTGATAAGGTTCAAGGACCCCCAATGTCTTTACCTGGCTGAGGAGAGACTTAGAAGGCTGCCTTTATTTTATTCCATTTAATAAAAGAGAATGTATCCTGCCTTCAACTTTTCTCTAAATCAACGTTTCTCCCTTTTGCCACAACCTGTTGTTGCCAACACCTCGCATCATTTACTACCCTACTATGGGAATCAAGAAGACAATTGCTCAAATGTGATAAAGGCCAACTCTTTGCACAGATTGGCCCCAAAACAGCCTCCTTAAGCAGCCCGATGCAAAGAAACGGGTGCACGGCTCCTTCATTCAGCAGCATTCAGAGGTAGTCAGAAAAGTCAAGATGGCGCCCTCAATGGTGCAATCCAAGCCCCAATTCTTTTCAATATTTTATTTATTTATTAAATTTATATGCCGCCGAAATCCGAAGACTCTCATAATATGCATTATACAGGAAAAAAGAGCCAGGGATTTGTCTGCTGCCAACTTGACTTTTTTTGACCGATACCCATAAATGCTGCAGCTTTTCTGTGGTGGCGACAGAAGGGAGGCTTTGTTGTTTCTTGAGGTGCCCAGGTAACGTTAATAGAAAGTGGCTGCATACAGTCTTATTGATGTGCAAAGAAAGACCCTTCAAATTCCAAACATCAGTTCAATGCACCTGATTCTAGGATGCTTCCTCCTTAACCACACCATAATACCATTCACTGCCTTTTGCCTAAATTTTATATTAGTGGCCCAGCACAAGAGAAATCGCGACAGCAACAGACTAAAATTAGTTAATTTGGTTCAAAATCATCCTTCAGAAACCTCTGATACTCAAGGAAGGAAAGAAGTGGGGACAATGCTCCATCAGTCCTGCTCCTTCTCTTGTTGTCGAGAAGATAAAGTACCAATGTGCTGGCTTATAAGAGTAAGAAGGCACAGTTTGCAAGAGACCCAAGGTCTGTGCATAAATACGAGGCGGGCTTTCTGAGCCCTGAAAGAGCATGGTTTATCACTTTGGCGCACAGTATAGAGCGATACAGAAGCAAGCGATTGGCCCTGGGGATTCCTCTCTGCATCAGGAATCATTAAATAAATAATTCAAATGCAGCCAGGGCAGAGAGGTCAAATAATTAATCCAGTACAAATGCAGTGAAACAACTTCTCTATCTCAGAGGGCTTGATCTCCCAGGAACTTCATTTCATTTCAGCCTATTAGCATTTCCTTAATAAATACGAGAGCCAATTTGGTGTCGGGGTTAAGGAACCGGGCTACACACTCGAAGCTCTGAGTTCTGGTCCTGCCTTCGGCACAAAGCCACTCCCTCCCTCTCTCTCAGCCCAAGAAGGAAGCAATAGCAAACCACTTCTGAAAAACCTTGCCAAGGAAACTGCAGGGACTAACCCAGGCAGTCGCCAGGAGTCAACACTGATGCGAAGACCCCAAAATATGAAGAGATAAACGACTGGAAATAATCCAAACAAGACTCCAAATCACGGTTATTCAATGTGCAATCGTCAGCCACCATAAATATATCTGTGTACTGGCCCTTTAATTACAAGCCAATTTCTCTCCTGAATCAAGGTGAATTTCTGGTTACCGGAGCAGTTGAAACTCTGGTTCTTAGGCTCACCCAGTGCGAAAAACAGGAGGAGCAAAACTCACAAATCCGTTTTCACAGTGGAGTTTCTTCCGTTCCCAAACCGTAAAGGTCTTAATGTCGCAGGGGTGGGAGGAGGTTGCTTTCTGAGCCGAAAATTGTTTTCCCAAATTCCCGTTTCTCCAAACAACCACTTGCTCAGAAAGAAAGCTCGTGACTAAGAGGGCACCGAGGCACCAGTTCTTAAGTGCTCGATCAATGCAAAGAGGTTGGCGCTGTGCTGGGTGTGGGTGGCATGTTCTGAAATGAATTCTGGGTTGCTTCGCTGGCAATTGCAAGTGATTTTCTGCTGGGTTTTTGTTTTCTGCCAGCTCCTGCCTACATTTACTTCGCCGCTTATAGAGCAGAAAATAATTTTATCCCATTCCATTCCGACAATGAGTCCTGGGCTTTGCGGTCTGCATTCAATGAATTCACCTCTTTCCCCCTTTCAGCTCCACAGCTCAGCACCTCGAGCCATCGTGTGTCAAGCTCAGCTTAGTTGCTGGCTAGCGATGCTGCTGATGCGAGTGCAACGCATACCTGAGAGCGCCATCGCATAGTTTTATTTAATGAGAAGGTTAATCAAATTCAGCTTAATGCTGCAAGCAGGAGACCTTAACCGTGCCTTCGGACTCGATTTGCCTTTTGGCTGAGCACAACAGCAGCACATCTTCCAGGACAACCAAGTTGTTTTCTTTGTCTCTGCAGACTGATCTAGCTCATTGCTTTTTATTTTATGGGGGCTCCAGCACAGTGTCTTGGACACTGGTGTCCAAGACACCAGTGTCTTGGCTCCAGCACAGTGTCTTCTCTGTGAGAGAAGGGAGGGAGGAGCCGGGGTGAAGAGGGGGAACCAGCTTGGAGTCACTGTGCACGCACAAACATCGAAGGCCCAACCTCTCATCTAGGCCATTGGCCTTATCTGGGGAGTCCAGGCACTTGGCAGGCAGCTGGAGAAATTCTTGTGACCTTGCAACTGCACAGCCTGAAGCCTGTTCCTAGGTGCTCTCTGAGCTTGATGTTTTGTCTGCAGACATTGCACTGATGACGTTACCTAGTTTTGGTCATGGAAAGTCTGCAGAAAAAAAATCAAGGGCTCCACAATCCAACCCTGAGCTACAAATATTCTCTTCTGTTAAGCCTGTTCCTTTGTGCTACCGAGTTTCCTTCGACCATTTGGAGGGACAACTTTCATTCCAGTCTTTCAACAAACGGGTTTTATTGCTGGCTTAAAAAGAAAAACCACAACATGATGGTAAACAGGCATTTTCAGGAAGTGCTTCCCAGAAAGAAGAAGTAAGCCGATCAGACAATTTCTGGAAAAATCTTTCCAAGAGCAGTCAAGGCCACAGCGAGATGCCCAGCCAGAAACAGAAGAGGACACAACAAAACAAAAATCCACAAAACCAAGAAAAGAAGAAAAGACTGCTGTCAGAACTCACTTTACCTGTGTAAGAAATGCATCGGGTAGGGTACTAAACTCTCCTCATCTCCCCATGCAGGCCAAACGCAGCTTGCTGAACCAGAACCATCATTCGGCTTTATCCATATTTGCTTCGTTACAGTTCTCTCTGACTGCAGCCAAGTTTGCAGAGTAAATTAAAATTTTGAATTCCGTGTCCCGTAACACAGGTAGTCCTTGACTTATGTCCACAAGTGGAACTGGAACTTTGACTGCTAAGTGATGTAGTCCTGATGGGAGTTGCGCCCAGGTTCACAACCTTTTTGCCACGGTTGTTAAGTGAACCACATGGTCATGAAGAGAACCTGGCTTCCCTCATTGACTTTGCTTGTCGGAAGCCCTCTAGGAAGGTTGCAAACGGCAATCACGTGACCCTAGGACTGCAACAGTCCTAAATACATGCCGGGGGCCGAGCACCTGAAATCTGATCACATGACTGCAGGGACACTGTGACAGTCGTAACGGCAAGGATCGGTCGCAAACCGCTTCTTTCACGGCTGTTGTAACTTTGAAAGGTTGCTAAACAAATGGTTGTAAGTTGAGGACTGCCCATATAGGGTGGATAGCCATGAACTATAATGGGACATTAAGAACCATCATTGCATGGTTCTTAAGTCAACCCTGACTCCTGGTGACTCTGTGCAAAGGTCCCAGCAGTTTTGCTACCGGAGATAGCTTGCCACGACCTTCTTCTCAGAGGTGAGAGGGGATGAGGCGCCCAAGCTCATCCAGCTGGCTTTCACGCCTAAGCCAGGACTAGAACTTGGATATTCCCACTCCTGGTTCAGTTCCCTCAATTACTAGTGTCCTTCAAACCTGCCTTCTTCACGGAAGACTGACTGATTTTAGAAAATGTCTTTGGCCACCCGCCTTTCACAAATAAAAGTTGATTAAAAGCTGTGCTCCTAATGTTCACCAGGAGGTGCTGCTGCTTCTACAACTCCTTGACTTAACCACCGTTTGTTTAATAATAGTCCAAGTTTTGACAGCCTTGGGAAAAGCGATTTATGGCCAGTCCTCACACTTACAACCACCGCACTACCTCTTTTTTGGACGCTTGGCAACCAGCTCGCGTTTATGACCAGTTGCAGCTTCCTGCAGTAACGCGACCGCAATGTGCGACCTCCCCAGTCAGTTTCTATCAACGAAAAATCAAGTGGGGAAGTTGGATTTGCTTACGACCATGTGATTCACTCAACAACCACAGTAAAACAGTCACAAAATCAGGACCTGTCACCCGGTGACTCATTTTACAACTGCACCAAGTTACGATGGAAATTTCAGGGCCAAATGCAGTTGTAATCCTGCATAATCAAACAGCACTAGTGACACAGGAGACGGGTCCGTAGGCTTGGGGAATTCCCAAGTTTTGCAAAATGACAACAGAAGCATCTACAAGGATGCAATAATTGTCTACACTACAGTAACACAGACAGGAATTGCCCATTGTGGAGCTTGAATGAGAACTGCGTACAAATGACGAACATGTTGTTGCTAAAACGTACACACTTCTATGGAAATGTTTAAGAGAATAAGTGAAAGAATGTATGATAAAACGGGCTAAAATGTGGTTACTACATACAAATGCAACAGTGGGAGAAAATGATAAAATTTACATTATGTCATAATCTTAAGGACAATTTTGAGAAAATGATATATCATTGGTCTATGTCACCTGAGAAGTTGTCGAGAATGTATAAAGATACTTCAAATGTATGCTGGAAATGTGAAAAACAAGAGAGGACACGGAAGCTTTGGACTCAACCCCATGCACTAATTCAGAAGATGTTAAAGATTAATGTACAATTGAAAGCAGAGGTTTTCTTCTGGAACTCATTGATAAGCAGCCGGGGAAAAAGTCACAGAATTTTGTTTTTATACATGACAACAGCATCAAGATTATTATATGCATGGCTGGAAATTATGCAAATCGTAGCAACAGCTGGGAGTATCCATGGAAAAGGGCGTTAACATGTACAGATATCAGTCTCCATTGTGTTGATAAGGCCACCATATTGACTTTTTTGACCACCACCGCGATGTGGGCTCTCCTGCTTACAGCATAACTCAAAAGAAGGAATCAGGGGAAGTTTTCCACAGAGGAAAAATTACAGGAAGAGAGCTACGTTGGTGGCAAAAATTCAGGAACTCGGTTAAGATTCGTTAACGAGCAAATTTTAGATCATGAAATGAAGCGATGACGTGACTTGTACATGGAACGGAGAGAGCGGTGGCTCCCAAAGCCGATGCCTCAGCTTGGAAAAATTGCCACAGGTCATTCTCGGTCTTGGGCCTGACACTGCTCTGAGGACGAAGTCAACTTTTAATCTCCCCTGGCGAAGCTCTCCTTGCCCTGGCGTTGTTTCGATACAAGAAGCTGCCTCAGATCAGTGTGACTGATTTGCCTCCTCGGCGGATTTTCATTTTGATAAGGACCCAGAACTGGAGCAACCCCATGAGGGATATCCAAGAAGCTCCCAGCTGGGTAGCAATTCATTCTCATTTTTCAACCTCGTGCAAACAAAAAGACACACCGGATGTGTGCAGATGCAAGGAAGAGAAGTGGATGAATCCTACCTCTGGTAGTCCTCGACTTACAACCATTCATCTAGCAATTGTTCAAAGTTATAACAGCACTGAACAAAAAGCGATGTACAGCCAGTCCTCATACTTAGGCTAGTGGGACTCCAGCATCACTTTCCGTAGTGCTTGCGCTTAGGAGTAATAATACACATCCCCGTGGTGATGGGATCAAAATTTGGGCCCTTGGAAACCGGTATGGATTTATGATGGTTGCAGCATCTCACGATTGCCGTTTGTAACTTTCCCTTTTGGCTTCCAACAAGAAAAGTCAAAGCGGGAAGCCAGATTTGTTTAATGACTGCATGCTTCCCTTGATGACCACAGTGATTCACTTAACAACCATGGCACAAAGTCATAAAATTAGGTGTGAGTCACTTAACAGCCACCTTGCTTCGTAAAGTTCAAGTCCCAATTGTGGTTGTAAGTCGAGGACTCCCTACACTGGCCTTTTAAAAGGGTCTTTAAATTGGCTACTGAACGGTTCCCTCCCCAAGTTTAATAACTTTGCAGTTCAACCCTGAGCTACAAATATTCTTTTCGATCTTGGGTTACCAATTGCTCCTGGACGGAGGGATGTTCCAAAATGCCAAATACCAGGGCAGAAATTTATATGTTGACCATGCAAAATGTGATCTCAAACTATGTTTCTTGCCTTCAATCATTATTACAGGACACGATGACCCATCTGCCCATGCCAGTTCTGTGACAGCTGATTGTGCACTGATGCTGTTACCTAGTGTAGTAATGAAACATCTGCAGGAAAACGACCAAGCTCAGAGAGCAACGAGGACTCCATAGCTAATCACAATTTGTGTTAGAAATGTCACTAGTTTGTTTCCAATCATCTCAGGTCAACTATTTCTCCTTCCCATGACGGGATTTAGGTTGAGTTTTCTGTTAATCCTAAATAATACATCCCCTGTTCCTTACTATTACAATATCTTCCCGGCAATTCCCTCACTGCTTCCCGAAAACAACTTGGACATTTCCATGAAATCATCAGGAGCTGAGCTCAACTCAAGGAAGACCATACTTTGTGCTAGAATATTAATTAACTACAGGAGGCTTGATATAAATATCGCACACACAAACTAACATCGTTGGGGAGCCTTCTATTCTACACTGCAATTTCTGCAAACATCGACAGCACATCTGGGATGTGACTTTAAAAAAATACACAATTGATTCACGTTTGCTCTTTCTCAGACACAGAGAGGACCTGCTTTGAGGCAACCCACATCGCCAATACATTTGGACCCCCCTTTCTCCAAAATAGGACTCCCCTCCAGAGAGTGAATTCATCTGGTCAATTGGTTTGGTGATTTTTTTTTTAGGTCATCTTGCTTGAATCTGCCTGCTTTCTATTTCTAGAGGAATAGGAAGTGTCTTGAGGGAGAAGAGAAGGGGAAGGACGGGTAAATGGATCAGCTGATTTTTTTTTTAAGTTATATATAATACAAGGAGAAAAGTTACAGGGCATGTAATATAAGGAGAATGAGGAAGAAAACTCATGAAAATAGAAAAGCCATTAGGATTCCAGTGGTTAAACTGGTCCCTTGTGTAGATGTTCTGAAATGGAAAATTGTTATCCGAAACACATTAAAATGATGCCCTGGATAAATAATTGAAAGATGACTGAGCATAGAGCCAGCACTTATGAGATCTGTGTTTTTCCCCATCCTTTCTCCCCTTTTCTCATTTCTCCACTGTTATCCTGTGAAGAACTGTTATAATTTATAAGGCACAATCTAAAAAAAGCAAAGTTCTTAATAAATCCCCTCCATTTATATCTTTCGTATTATGGTATATTAACCGCCTTAATATTTAATGATGTGGCCCCTTTTCTTTCCTGGGTGCCACAAATGATATCTAGTTGATTCTCTGAGATCCTGAATATGTCTTTGGAAGGTAGAGGATTCCAGTGATGGATGTCTTGCAAACTATTTAATAAGTATATTG